>JAGFPH010015144.1:0-21882 GCA_018207615.1 Philaenus spumarius | reverse complement strand
AATATTTGACTTTTACAAAGACCTAAGCCCCTTGGGTGGGTGTGGGGGGTGGAGGTGGGCGTGGAGTGGTGGCGGGAACGCTATTTTCCTAAACCTAGTAGCCATGATCTATGAAGTACGTTAGGCTTCGGGGATGTCCTTAGACTAAAAACTTATATCAGAATGTGCCGACGCAAACGATTTATCTAATACACTTATACACTTTGTAATAACTAAAAACTAACCCTCAAATTATTTATAGGATTTCGACGCAAACGATTTATCTAATACACTTATACACTTTGTAATAACTAAAAACTAACTATCAATTATTTATAGGATTTAGTCAAAATAAAAAACAATTCATTTAAAACATAAATTTTAATACTTAAATACACCTCTACTCTCGAAGTACTCTGCCAACTCCCACTCCAGGTTGTAATCCTCCTCTTCCCCCGAGGAATATTCCCAGTAGTAGAGGTTGTCAGAGTCAACCTCCTCCTCCTCGTCTACGCCGTATCTCAACTCCTGATAAAATTCAATTAAAATTCAAAAAATTGTTCACCGTATTTGAGAACAAATTCACTGATAAACTCACTGATTTCTATATACTAGTAACGATCCTAAAATCTACTTACAGTAAATAGACGAGGCAACTCGTCGCCAGAAAACTCCTCTATGATGTCTCTGTCCATTGCTCACTGAATAACTACAGAGTAGAAATCACGCTTGCTTTATATAGCCGTCTAACTAGCACACAGGAAACGGATTGCAACATGGCAACCTGCCAAGATAATTTCACCATCTGGTTCACTGACTATTGCTCTGGCTTTGATATCACACATATTTGATACTAGTTTGTCTCAATCAGGGTATTAAAAATAAAAAACTGTTAAGATCTATACATGTTTATTCTTATATATATATATTTTATTACAATTCAAGTTTTTTCAGTTAACAGTAGCAATTAATATGTAAAGAAAATGTTTTATAAGTATAGTCTGATGTAGTCCACTATCCATCTTCTGCATATCGGACAATCGGCAAATCGGCTAACACACTGAGGGCAGAAGACATGTCCGCAGGGAAGTAGAGCAATGTTCGGTATGTTGAGTAAGCAGACAGTACAGGGACTCCGCATCTGACTAGGATTGTTCACTTCGGGTTGCTGTAAAAAACACACATCATTAGTATTTATATAATAAAGATTGTTCAATTTTGGTTGTAAGAAAAAGCATCATTAGTAGTTCTCATAAAATACTCGACAATCATCAACAATAGACTTACACATGTATTGGTAGGTGGACGTCCAAATTGTTGTAAGGCGAATATACCATCTTCCGTTAAATCTATTAAATCCTGCCTCATCATTCTCCAAACTTGAAGCGCAAACGTGCCGCATGTTCTGTAGTATGAAAACGACGCTGCTACCTTTAAATCGTTTACTAACGAGTTCAGAGCGGACAATGAATCTTCCAAAACCTCTAGCGTTGTATCTCGAGACGGCATCCCTTGAATTGGTTGACAAAGGTTAGCTCGGTTTGGATGACCTAAAGTTGAAGAATAATCATTCCTAAGCTAAAAAAGAAAATACAGGTGTTATTATTATTATTATTATTAATTAAACATTAAGGTAGAGAAAAAAACAGTTTTAGATGCTTACATAGTTCGCATGGCCGTAGGCCTGAAGGTAATGCATCAATCGACACATGTATTCATTTTGAGCGGCTGCGGATGAAGAAGAAGGTGACGCTGAAGGTAGATTCTCAACATGTGCAGAAGGTGATGCTGATGCCGAAGGAAGGTGTAGATTCTCAATGGACTCATCAGGTGAAGAAGAAGGTGATGCTGATTGAAGGTTTGCTGAAGGAAGGTGTAGATTCTCAGGTGAAGAAGATGCAGGCTGAGGTAAAGGGAATTCCACTATCGAAATATCTTGCTGTTCAATTTCCGGTGTCTCGGGTCGAATATTGTTATTAACCATTTTAAACTGTAATTTGAGAATAACATTACTGAAAAATATTTTTTGTCTTTAAATAATCTATACACAGGTCACGATCACAATAGAAATCGTAACTATTACCGATAAAATTGGTAATAGTATCTGTAGGACGATAGCGTAAAAACTCGGAAAATTCCTGTATTGAAAATAAAGGGGTTACTACACACTTATCGCACCAATAACTGGGATTCCAAATAGTGTATAATAACATGTCACCATCTACAACTTCCCTACAAGTAGATATGTCCAGTTTATTTCTATCAAAAGTAGGTTCGTGCACAATAATTACACTGAAACACCGTCTACACAAATCAACACCGTTGTACGTTAAGCGTCGAGTAAATACATTGTTGTACTCATATGCGAATTCAGGCACCTCAGGCGGATGGTTCATTAGCATGAAAAAGTCCGAAAAAGTAATGTTTTCAAAATCAATGGTTAGGTAATCAAATCCTTCAGTATTACACTTCACTTGCATCAAATAGTTTTTAAAATTAGCTTTCAAATGTTTTTGTATAGAAATCGGTAATGGAAGTTCTTCTATATTGCTATTAGTGATTAGAACTTGTTCACATACCGATCTAGCGCTTAGCTCGAATAATGTTTTTGGTGAAGAATTCATAACGTACACTAGAAAAAGAAAATTATTGCCACTAAAACCAGTATCGAAACTAAACAACTGATAATGAAAAAGAGATGTTCAAAATCAATACAACCATAATCAAATCCTACAGTATTACAAGTCACTTTTGTTGAATAGTTTTTAAAATTTGCTTTCAAATGTTTTTGAATAGAAACCGGTAATTCAAGTTCTTCTATATTACTATTAGTAGTTAGAACATGTTCACATACCGATCTAGAACATAGCTCAAATAAAGTTTTTGGTGATGAATTCATATCATACACTGAAAATTATACTTACTTGAATTGTAATAAAAATATATATATAAGAATAAACATATTATGCTGCTGTCTCCGTTACACTGGATTTACATCTGTATCTCCAGTTTAACGGATTTTCCTATGTGTTCCGTAACGATAAATTTTTTATCTTTTAAATCGCGTATCTGCGACTCGGTCAGAGTCTGGTAGCGTTTTGGTAAAAACACTTTGTACGAGGTATCTTCTAATAAGTCGTTAAGAACGACTAATATGCTCGGACCATAATTGGTTTTTATGCGGCGAGCGTCTGCAATCGTATATTGCTTCCCGATGGTCAAACTTGTCAAAGAAACAAACTCGTTTTCTTTAGGAGCGATTGAGTTGAAAAAGTCAACGGTATTTACGGTAACCATACTCACTAAGAAGAATAAGAAGAAACTAACGTTGAAACAGACCCGACACTTAGATGTGTACCGATAGGAGGCAGCTGATGAACTGATGATGGATAGTAAATGTAACACGCTTTTATACTAATTTCGAGGCCATATTGCTGCACTGGAATTCGGTCTCCGGTGCGGTAAATGCGAAAGATTCGTTCGCTTTTTCACGAATTTTACATGCAATTGAATGGGGATCGCAATCACATTGCGAGTCTAGTTTGCGTAGTGTGTGCTTCACTGTCAAAGACCCTCTTACAATTTGTGCTACTTTCTGTTAGAACAACCGGCTAGAAGTGTCTTACACTTTCAACACCTTGCGTTCCTAGCAACGCCCTTGATTTGACCTCGTTTTACTATTTAGTGCCTATTCGTCAAAACCTTATTCATTCTGCTCCGTACCACAGGTGAGTTAACATATTCGCTCTCTCTAGCTCTCTCTCTCTAAAATGTCATCTGCTTACATTTTGTCTACTTTGCAAACTTATGTATCAAAGTTTCGACTCTACGGTACTAAAATTGTTTTCAAATTCAATTCACCACCCGAAGGTGTGGAAGAAATTCAATGGATTAGACAGGGTTTGAACGAACTTGTAGAGACTATGACAAGTGAAACGACTGACGAAGACTATTTAGGGTTTACTTTTCGGAGCCTCAATTTAAAAAATAAGGATCCGGGATTCTTAGCTTTTAGACCTGCATCGGAGGTGACTGCTGATATCATGTGGAAAATTTTTGGGGGTATTATACAGAGTAACGCCGAGGCTTGTACATCTTGCGACACATTTAAAGTAGAATGTACTAAAGTTAAAGTGCCGTTAGGTCGTGGGAGGGTTAGACCAGGACTATTTAATAATTTCAATGACGAATGTAGAGGAAGAAACGGTATTGTAGTAATAAAAAACACAGACTCTCTGTGTTTACCGTGCTCCCTCGTAGTTGCTATAGCTCATGCGGAAAAAGACAAGGACTATATACTTATACGTATGAATAGAGGTAACAGACAGACTCTTAGAGCCCGACAACTTATGCTCGATGCCGGGGTTCAACTCACCGACGAGGGCGCGGGGGTGCAGGAGTTGCATCAATTTCAAAATCATCTGCCTCTACACAAAATTACGGTGTACAGTTACGGAAATAGAGGTCGTGATATTTATTTCGAAGGCGATGTGCAGAATCCTCGCTACAAACTAAATTTAATTTTTCACAATGGCCATTTCAACGTAATCACTAGTCTGACCTCCGCGTTCGCTTGCGGTTATTACTGCGAGGCGTGTCACATTCCTTTCGATCATCGTCATGAGCACAGATGTTCCTCCACCTGTTACTCTTGCAAACGTTCCCCGCCGTGTTTGCTGGAAAACGACGGAATCTATTGCGGAGATTGTAACAGAAAGTTTATGAATAGAGACTGTTTTACATTTCATTTAAAAAATATTTGTAAAACTTTAAAAAAGTGTCCCGATTGCGAGAAAATGATTATGTTGAAAAAACGTCGTTCAAAGCACGTGTGCGGTGAAACTTTTTGTAAAGTGTGCAATGAATTCATGGTGCCGAACCACCGGTGTTACATGAAAGTAGATTATAGGGCGCCTATATCTAATGGATTTCTTTTCATTTTCTTTGATTTAGAAACCCGTCAAGATGAAATACTTGACACGGCCAACGTTCATCGTGTAAATTTGTGCATATCCCAACAGTACTGTTGGAAATGTATAAACGGTGATTCGTGTCAAAATTGTTTCGATCGTACTCGAGTTTTCAGAGATGACCCCATCAACGGCTTCATGTCGTACGTTATGGAGGTACGAAAAGCGTACAAAAAAGTGTGTATCCTGGCACATAACGGACAAGCGTTCGATTTTCAATTTCTCCTTAAATATGTGCTCGAAAAAACTCAATTCACTCCTAAACTGATTACACGCGGTACAAAGGTAATCCTCATGGAAATCGATAATGTTAAATTTATCGATTCTTTGAACTACATGCCCATGGCTCTGTCAAAACTTCCTAAAGCTTTCGATCTACCTCCGGAAAAAAAGAAAGGCTACTTCCCACATCTGTTCAACACATTGGCCAATGAAAATTATGTAGGTCCTATCCCCTCTAAAGAGTTTTACTGTCCCGACTCTATGTTCGACAAGAACAATAAAGAGTTTATCATTTGGCACGACGAGCAGATTCGTAACGAGTACGAATTCGACTTTCAAAAAGAAATCTTTGAGTACTGCCTTTCGGACGTAGACATTTTAGCTCAAGCGTGTATTAAATACAGAGCCTCGTTTCTCAAAGAGTGTAACGTTGACCCTTTTCTAGAAGCCGTGACAATAGCAAGCGCATGCAACCTCGCGTTCAGACGTAATTTCCTGAAACCAAACACGATAGGAATCGTTCCTAAGAGCGGATACCGATCTGTCGACCTCCAGTCTAAAATCGCTTTACAATGGTTGACTTGGGAGGAGGATCAGAGAGGGATTCGTATGGAGCACGCCGGTAGAGGTCGCGAAGCTATCGTCAACGGGGTGAAAGTGGACGGATTGTGCGACGGAAAAGTTTTCGAATTCCACGGGTGCTACTGGCACGGATGCCCTAAATGTTTTCCGCACAGCCGCGATGAACCTCTTCAAGACGACCCGTCCGATACGCACAATGCACGGTTAGCGAGAACAAGAGCCAAAATAGCTAAACTCGCCCGACTAGAAGTTGTAGAAATGTGGGAATGCGACTTTATAAAACTCAAACAGCGAAACGTTGAAATGGCCTACCTCGACTCTCACCCAATAATGCATACCGTACCCCTCGATCCTCACGATGCGTTTTTCGGTGGCCGAACGGGTAATACAAAGTCGTACGTAAAATGCAAGGTGGGCGAAACGATTCAGTACGTCGACGTTTGTTCGCTTTATCCTTGGGTTTGCAAGTACGGTAAATACCCTGTAGGGCACCCGAAAACACATATAGGTGACGATGAATGCAGGAAACTAGGTATGACTGTTGACGGACTTCTTAAATGCACAGTACTCCCTCCTCGTGAATTGTATCATCCTGTATTTCCCGCAAAGATGAATAAAAAATTGATGTTTGTTCTGTGTCGGACTTGCGGGCAAAATTCACTAGGGGAGTGTACACATAACGTCGACGAACGAGCACTGACAGGTACTTGGACAATGGACGAAATACGGAAAGCTGTAGACAAGGGTTACGTCATTATTGAAATGCATGAGCTATGGGAGTATAAAATGGCGTCGTTTGACAACGGGGACGGACTTTTCACGGAATTTATAAATACATTTTTAAAAATTAAACAAGAGGCATCGGGCTATCCGGGGTGGTGCCAGACCGAGGAAGACAAGGCAAACTATATCGACGATTATTTTACAAACGAAAATATTAGACTAGATCCGACGAAAATTTGTAAAAATGAGGGGCTTAGGTCGCTTGCAAAATTAATGTTGAATTCGTTTTGGGGTAAATTCGGTCAGAGGGAAAATCAAACAAAAACATTCATAATAAGACAGCCTTCGGAATTGTTTAAAATGATAGTCAGTCCGTCCGTAGACGTAAACCATATCCAAGAAGTGAACGAAGACGTAGTTGTAGTAAATTGGCAATATGTTGAGGACTCCTGCGAAGTACTCCCGACTGTGAACGTGGTACTCGCCGCGTTCACTACTGCTCACGCAAGACTTAAACTTTACGATTACCTGGACGCCTTAGACACTCAGGTGGCCTACTATGATACTGATTCTGTTATTTACCTGCACAGAGAAGGATTACACAAAGTAGAGACTGGAGACTACCTCGGACAGATGACCGACGAATTAGCCGACTACGGGTCGGGATCTTACATTACAGAATTTGTATCAGGCGGTCCAAAAACCTACGCCTACAAAGTTCTGTCTACTAAATCCAACGACCCCGTGACTGTTTGCAAAGTAAAAGGCCTATCGTTGAACCTTCGCACTTCGGGTGTGGTGAATTTTGAATCGATGAAACGGATGGTACTAGATAGAGATGAAGACCCGCTCACTGTTACAGACACACGCATAAGAAGAACTGTAGATCGTGAGGTCGTACCCGTGAGCGAGACGAAACTGTTTAAAATCACTGGAGCAAAAAGAAAGAGACATGGAGAGTACGATTCTTTACCTTATGGGTACATTAAAATTCCGCGACTAGAAAGAGCGATATGTTGAACTCTCTCTCTGTGTGTGTGTGTGTGTGTGTGTGCGTGTGTGTGTCTGTGCGTGATTGGCCCTCTGGCGAAGGGACTATAATCCTCGCAAGGCTGAATGTGTTGTAACGGAGATGCCAAAATTTATGGTTGGGCATCACGGAAACAGGCGGGTGGGGGCCTGTTTCACCCCTTAGGGGGTTTACATACCCTGTCCCATATGATTACCCCATCAGTTGAACGATGGATGTGCGACGAGCTATTGCTGCGGAGCTTCATAAGCCCGCGAGAAGAAATTTCAAAACTAGACGAGTGACTTTGAAATCGTTAACGGATATTTTTCAGGCGGATTTGGTCGAGATGATACCGTACGCTAAAGTCAATAAAGGGTACAAGTATATAATGACCGTGATAAACTGCCTTTCCAAATTTGCTTTTGCAGTGCCTATAAAGTCGAAATCCGGGTTAGAAGTAGCAGCCGCATTAGAACCGATATTTGAAAATCACAAAATGAAACATTTCCAAACCGATCAAGGTAAGGAATTTTTCAATGCGCAAGTGCAAAAGTTAATGCGAAAATACAATATAAATCATTACGCGACCTATTCGGACAAAAAAGCTTCCATAGTGGAAAGGTTAAATCGTACTTTGAAAAATCTCATGTGGCGTGAGTTTACCGCACAAGGCAGTTACGAGTGGCTCGATCTGTTACCTAAAATAGTAAAGTCGTATAATAATACCGTACACAGTACTATCGGAATGAAACTCTCTAAAGTTTTGAAAAAACACGAAAAATTACTATTGGCAAAAATCGCGGAAAAGTCTATCAAAAGTCAACCTAAATTTAAATTAGACGATAAAGTTAGAATTTCCAAGTATAAAAAGACATTTGCTAAAGGTTATCTACCCAACTGGACAAACGAAGTGTTTACGGTGTACGGTGTTAGGCCTACAAAACCAACCACATATGTTTTACAAGACGGAAAAGGAGAAATTTTAAAAGGTAGTTTTTACGGCGAAGAGTTAAGCAAGTCGAACACGGGCGACGTTTATCTCGTGGAAAAAGTATTGCGCGAGAAAGGGAACAAAGTTCTTGTGAAATGGCTCGGATTCGATAAAACACACAACTCGTGGATAGATAAGAGAAAGCTGCTCTGACCAAATGTCAATGAGGTCACGACGTTGTGCAATAACGGATGTGAAGGCTTGGTAAGCAGCTCTCCTCGCATGCACACAGCTCGTGGGTAGATAAGAGAAAGCTGCTCGACCAAATGTCAATGAGGTCACAACGCTGTGCAATAACGGATGTGGAGGCTCGGTAAGCAGGTCTCGATGCCGATCGTAGAGTCTCGGAAAGCCGATCGTTAAAAAGAGAAACTCCGGTAAATGTCCTTCAGTTTCTATTCACAATGCGTATCGAAAGTATGTCGCACGCGCTTCGGATGTCAAATTTTGACGAATACCTTTCGGAAAGTAACAATACCAAAAAACGTCACAGTCAATTATTGCCCAATACTATTAGGTGTATTGTGTGTGGTCCTTCGAATTGTGGTAAAACCAATGTAGTATTTAATCTGTCGTTCGAGGAGCACGGATTGAAATTTGCAAATATTTACGTGTTTTCCAAGTCCCTTCATCAACCTAAATACAAACTATTGGAAAATGTTTTTGAAAATTCGGGTATCGGTTATTTTCCATATTCGGACAACGATAGTGTAATTCCCCCCAACGAAGCCGAACCAGATTCTGTTATGTTATTTGACGATATCGCTTATGAAAAACACGATCATATACGCAGTTACTTTACCATGGGTCGTCATAACAATATAGATTCGTTTTATTTGGGACAGACCTACAGCAGAATACCCAAGCAGCTGATCCGCGACAATGCCAACCTTTAAGTAGTATTTAAACAAGACGAGATGAATTTGCGTCACATTTTTACAGATCACGTCATGCCGGACGTTTGTTTTGGAGTTTTTAAAGATATATGTGCTCTCGCGTGGAAGGATAAACACGGATTTGTGGTTATAGACAAAGACAGTGAGATTGCTGAGGGGCGGTATAGGATAGGATTCGATCGTTTTGTAAAAGATATATAATGCATATTTACACGTACAACGATATCGGCTCGTATGCTTCCGTAACAAGACTTTCTAAACCAAAGTCAAACCTTTGTACTTGGTACTATCCCGGTAGGAAACAATTTTGCGGCAACTATTGTAGTCGTGCTTCTAAACACGGGGATATATTTAACAGACGATGTTGGCGTCACAAGAGACGTGGAGGATACAGTAAAAGTTTACCGCCCGTGGTCATACTGATGATTACTTCCGGTCATAGGATTTACAACAGAGAAGCTTGGATAAAGTTTCTACACGAGAGCGAAAAGAACGGTGTACCGTTTGAGCTAGTTATTTACAATGAACACATGATGAAAGGCACTGTACGACATTCTCAAAATTTAATCTCGCGTTTTAGACCTTTTCCCGATTTTTTCGATCGTACCGTTAGACCCGACCACGGAGACATAAACTACACTCAAGTTTACCTGGATATGTTGCAATACGGCTGTTCATTACCTTATGCATCGAGGTGCGTAGTAGTAACGGAGCGGACTATACCTATTCGAGATCCGGTTTACGCCTATAAGTTATTGCTCGGTTCAAAGTGTTGTGTCGACGTGAGTTATAACGTAAAGTTCGGACCGGCGCCTAAAGACCTGCCGCGCCAAATGCGGGGGAAACATTTTGAAGCCGTAAACAACAAGGCGCAGGGTATGTTTACCGTCGAGTTTCTTAAACTAGCTTTGCCCACTGTGCCGAACCAATGCGCGCATTTCGGTCTATCGTTCGACGGTCGAAAATATTCCATCGTCGATCCGATACAGCTAAACGCGTGGCGCAAATTTACCGGTGCAAATTTAGACGAATTTCTCTTGCTCAATTCCTTTTTGTTGGACACATCCGCGTCTAGGCCAATAGCCGAACTCAAACGACACATGCAAAAAACACCTTCAGATGACTACCTCGTTGTGGCTGAAATACCCGAGTGGCGCGATAATGTAAAACGAACATTTGTATTCGTCGACGTAAACAAAGTGAATCACATTCCCTTTTTCGATAATCATATGCGCAACTATTGGAAGGGAAAAGGTAAAATGTTTAAAGTCTCGGCAGGTGATGTAGTGGGCTATCTGTTGAAGAATAAAAAGTACGCGCTCTTTTTGAGATCTATAGAATTACCATAAATAGAATATCTAACACAAATGACCGTTCATTTTACGAAATGTCGTCGTCTGAGCAGGTCACCCTCGAGATAAATCGTCTCAGGGAAGCTATCAAGAGGAAATATCGACAGATACGGCACGGAGAAGTGGATACGGAACGGTTTCTCGCGAAACAATACAAACCGATTATCAGCGAGCTGTCTAAAATACAGGGGAGGTATGATGATGTAAAAACAGAGATCAAGGACGAACCGACGGTCTTTGACGAATCCCTCCCAACTGCGGGGACTTTTGATACTCCTCCTCGGGGGCCTAGTTTTATCGAAACGGAAACAGTTGCGGAAACACCCGAAACCTTGACTGATTTATTATCAACTCCGCAAGGGCGTAGCGAAGCCACAGAGTATGTGAACGAAACGTTCAAGCATCCCCTTACACGTAAGTACATGCTTAAAATGATAACGGATACAGCCAAGATAAATGCTATAGATAACATTTACGGACCGAGAATCAACAACGAAGAGCTTATGGTTGGAAATAAAAATCTACAATTTTCCGATGAGGGAGAAATTACGATAGACGGCACTAACTATAAAGGAACGAAGGGATTGTACGAGTTACTATTTAAACGTTCGCCCAAAGTCGATGTGTACACCGAGGCAGACTTGGCCGCTTACAAAGATATCTGCTTGAAAACAAATGCACACAAAAGACAATACGATCCGCGAGGTAAGATCAATCGAAACCCCAAGTCGACTAAATACAAAAGCATTATAAAACATTTGTTCCCACCCAAAACGTATATGGGAAAAGGCTACGCGTACTGGGACGATCCTAATGAATTGTGCGATCGATTGAGACTTTTGCTAGCTTCCAATGATGCAGGTCATACGGGTCACGCAAACGAGATTGCATCAATCGTGGAAGAACTACGTGAAGCGGGGTTGATAAAAGGGTTGGGAAATAGAAAAATTAGATCATTGATAAGATGAGTGTCGACAAGTTTGGACGTTACTCCGAGGCGACGGTTTCGAAACAGGGTCCTAAAGGTGTAGGATTTAATCTCACCTCAGAGGGGAACTACGACATTCAGGATAAATTGTTATGTAATGTGGGTCAACCAGAAAATGAAAAGGATGCAGTCAACAAGTACTATGTAGATAGTAAAATACCTACAGATGAATATAAGTGGGATTTCGGAGGTAAAAAATTAACCAATGTCAAAGGGGGAACCGACATAATGGACGCCGTCAACTTTGATCAGTTAAATAAATATAAGTCGTGGGTTACGAATAGTGTGATTCTCAAAAGACCTGTTGACCCGTTCCAAGCCTATGGTGAAGAGTATTTCGACGTTAAAAATAAACGTATATGTAATGTAAAAACTCCCGAGAATGAGAAAGACGTTGCAACCAAGTCCTATGTGGACAATAGAATAACTCTTGACAATAACGGGTGGGGCTTTGGAAATAAAAGGCTTACCAGTGTCGGCCACCCAGTGTCCAATAAAGACGCAGTTAATTTAGAATTTTTACAGGCAAACGCTATAACCGATTTACCCGACGGCAGTGGCTATAATGTTAATAATAAACGTATACAAAACGTAGGATATCCCAAAGTAGAAGCGGACGCGGTAAATATGAAATACGTTAACGAACGTATATTGAACAAGGGGATCGTATCGTTGTCGGAACACGGATGGGATTTTAAAAATAATATAATAAATAATATTGGTCCACCGGTGTCGTTACGAGACGCGGTTAATTTAGAATTTTTACAGGCAAACGCAATAATTGTAACTCAATTACCCGAAGGTGATGATGTATTCAATGCCGGCTCCAAAAGAATCACGAATCTACCGGTCGCCAAAAAAGATAGAGATGCTGTGAATCTGCTTCAACTAAATGCAGTGAAAACGAGTGTTTTAGATTTAAAGAAATGGGTTAAGTCAAACGCTATAACGAGGGACTCGCCTAAAACCTTTAACGCAAATCAGAATCGATTGTGTAATTTAGCTAAAGGCGTAGACGACGACGACGCCGTCACGTTATCTCAACTGAATGACACGATAAAAGCTATGGAAAAAGTAATTAAAGCTTATTCAAAGGCTGAATTTGTTCCCCTTTCACCTGGTGTATGATGTGGAAATGATTAGTTTAAAGTAAGACCCACTTTGTAAGGGCTTGCATTTCTTAAATTCGATCATTCATTAGGATGACTTTGACCGCGACTCTCTTGTGAAGGATATGTTTTATTTTTCTACATAAACCACGGGTTAGTCTCGTCTTAGCTTAGTATACAAATGGCGAAGACACGGTCAACACATGTCAGTCGCAAGCGAAGAGTTGTCAGGAAAGGACGTGGTCTTTTGAATAAAGTTATCGATCTTCTACCTATAGAACTTCATTTACCCGGTTACAACTACTGTGGACCCGGCACGAAATTAGCCAAGAGATTAGCACGAGGCGATAAAGGTGTAAATTTGTTGGACGAAGCTTGTAAAGAGCACGATATAGCCTATAGTAAGTACAGTGATTCCGACAGACGTAGAGTTGCGGATAAAAATTTAGCTGAAAAGGCTTGGAGTCGGGTTAAAGCGAGTAACGCATCTATAGGTGAAAAAGCAGCTGCTTGGGCCGTAACAAACGCGATGAAATTAAAATCAAAAATCGGAGGTGGTAGGAGGAGGAAACGCAGGACAGGGAAAAAGTCTGTCGACCGACTGCTAAAACAGTTAAAGGGTAAAGGTCTTTACTTGAAACCGTATAAGAAGAAGGGGAGCGGTAAAAGACGCAAGCGCCGTAGTAAAAAAAAAAAACCCGATAGATTCGATCCCGATCAGACCGTTGACTAATATTGATTTGGAAAAATATGCCGTTAAATTTAAAATACCGTATTTCAGAGGTGTGTACATGAGAGATACCCTTCCTTCTCGGTCCTTAAGGAACGAAGCGGGCATTGTGAATTTGGACAGTATAAATGGTACTGGCACCCACTGGGTGTGCTATAAGAAACGGGGAGACAGCGTCGAGTACTTTGATAGTTTCGGAAATCTTAGACCTCCAATCGAGTTGACAAGTTATTTCGGTCCAAACGCTTCAGTTCACTATAATTACAGGCAACATCAGTCGGGCGACTCAGTCGTTTGCGGTCATTTGTGCTTAAAGTTTCTATCACAATGAGTATCGTGTTGTCCGGTAACAGTTCCACAATCTTGTCCGATTTTTTTCCGCCACTTGAACTCGGCAGAGAGTGGGAAATTGGTCTTATAGATCTTGCCACATACAACTCTATTCCAAACGTAATAGAAGGCGTGAATAACCGACTTAAAATCAAATTAAATGAAACAAATTATGTAGACGTACGTATATCTACAGGCTCGTACGAAATCGAAGACATGGAAAAGTTTATTGTAAACGAACTAGAACCGAAAGGAATTACATTTTCACTGAAACCCAATAACAACACGTTAAAAGCAGAAGTTAAATGTTCGAAAGATATTTGTTTGGAGGACGGTTCCATCGGTCAATTACTAGGTTTTAAAAATGGTACATTGACGGCTAATAAAAAACATGTGTCTAATACGCCTGTCAACATTATCAGAGTGAGTATGATTCGCGTAGAATGCAATATCGCAGCCGGTTCATTTCAAAACGGTATCGAATCCCACATTATGCACGAGTTTTACCCCCAAGTCCCCCCGGGCTACAAGATTGTGGAAACGCCGTCAAATATAATATATTTACCCGTCAGGGTGAAAACTGTTCATAATGTGACTGTGAGTCTGAGGGATCAGAACGGAGAGTTGATTGATTTTAGAGGCGAGGCAATTTCAGTGCGGCTGCATTTAAGACGCCAGAATGGGACTTGTATTTAACGAACGTCAATATAAACCGGTGGTCAGTACGCGTCAAAACTCGCTGGGGTTAACACCGCGAAACATTCGTTTCCTGAGATCGCTTGGATTCAAAATCAATAATGGAGCTGTTGGCAATCGATAGTGCTGCCGAGTACAATGACATCATCACCGGTATGGAATATCATTCGCATAGGCCTTACGCGTCAGCCACTTATGGTAATAACGACGAAATCCGTATACCTATTAATCAACAGGACGTGATTACGGCACCGTTTGAAAGTTTACTGTACATCAAAGGTACAATAAGCGGAAAAACGGCTGCTAATGTCGATGCATCCGTAAAGTTGGTGAATAATGCGGTAGCCTTTTTGTTTGACGACATCCGATATGAAATCGCCGCAAACGAAGTGGACAGAACGAGAAACGTCGGAATTGCAAGTACAATAAAGAACCTCTTGTCTCTGCGGGAAATTGAAAAGAATAAACTCGCGAACGCCGGTTGGCTGGGAGTCGGTGAAACACACGAATCGACGACATTTACAATCTCCGTACCTTTGAAAATGCTTATGGGCTTTTTCGAAGACTACAAGAGAATTGTGGTGAACGTAAAACAGGAACTCGTACTTTTACGCTCTTCGTCCGACTTGAACGCGATAATTAGTGAGAACGCTACTTCCGTAGATTTGAAAATAACCAGCATACAATGGAGAGTTCCCCATCTCACTGTGACCGATGCTTATCGGTTGAAAATTTTAAAAATGATCGAACGCGATGCTCCCGTTCACGTGCCTTTTAGAAGCTGGGAGATTCACGAATTCCCTACACTTCCGCCGTCGCAACAGATTTCCTGGACCGTAAAAACTTCTAACCGGATGGAAAAACCGCGTTACGTTATTGTAGCTTTTCAAAAAGATAGGAAGATTCAAATTAAAAAAGACGCTTCCTTGTTTGACCGCTGTGGAGTGGAAAATGTAAAACTTTACTTAAATTCACAGTATTTTCCCTACGATAGTATCCACGGGGACGTTTCGACCATGTACGAGATGTACTCTAGGTTTCAACAGTCTTAATATCTACGTGAGTCGTCTCCTTGCATGGATCTCGCCTCGTTCAAGGACAAAGCCCCGATTTTTGTGATTGACTGTTCGAAACAGAACGATTCTATAAAATCAGGTCCTGTTGACGTCAGACTTGAGATAGAAACCTCTTCCAATTTTGACGATAAAACCACGGCCTACTGTCTCATTCTACACGATACACATATAGTGTACAATCTTCTTTCCGGTACGGTTAAGAAGATGGTCTAGGCTCAGTCGTGATCGAGAAGCCGAAGAAGATGGACGTGGAGACCAAGTATCCGCCTAACCTGCCTCTGGGCATCTTTTTGAAATCCGTACATTTCTTAAACGCCGAGTGCACAAAATTTGTAGCGACAGGTTTATTTCAGCATACGGGCTACGGCATCGGACTATTGCTTCGTGCGGATAAAAAATTTGTTTTCTTTTCCCACGAATTGTTTAACGAAATACTCGTTCATATTGAAAATGTCACAACAGCTGTAGCGACTAAGGAGGAGTACCTTTTCAAATTGACTACCGGTGATTTTAAAGTGCATAGCGTGTTTGGTAAACGATACGTTATACTATATGATGGGGAGCATTCGTTGCCCTTAAACACTACAGAGTGGGAGCTGTTTGTAGACAGTATTCCGTTAGTGACGCGTCGTATTAAAGAACTATTTTATATCGAGGGTGACTTACGCGATTACATCAGTGAGTGTTTGACCAATGACGAACTCGTTTCTAGCACACTCCCTGCAGCGGACAAACTGTACGATGAAATCGTCCTGTTTAAAAAATATGCAGGCAGTGGTTGAATTTCACGGTTTCCGAGATAACGAAAACAGATATATAGTCAAAGAGTTTGCTATAGTTTGTGATGACTTTGAAAGCGTCATTGTTTTCAAACCACCCTATAAATTTGACCTACTGAATGCTAAAGCTCGGAGATCGGTGCGTTATTTGCAAAAGCACTATCATCTTCTCAAATGGGATGATGGTAGTGTCCCGTATGACGAGGAAACTATACGTTCTTTGTGCGAACCGTTCTCCACAATTTTCACAAAAGGATTGGAAAAAGCTCAGTTTTTGAGAAAATTCCATCCTCGTGTGATGGAATTGCCAGAGGAAGAAAAATACTCCTACTGTACAGAAATTAAATGTATATTACCACAACACTTTCAATACGATAGTAAATGCGCATTAAAAAAGTGCTAAATATTTTTACAATTTATTCCTTACTTAGTGTGTGTGTGTGTGTGTGTGTCTGTGCGTGTGTATGTACAATGGTCACTGGCGCAGGGTTAAGTCCCTCGTAAACCTAAAAGGTCACTGGCGCAGGGTTAAGTCCCTCGTAAACCTAAGTGTGTACGATATGGTGCGGAAAATCCGTAAACCTATAAGGTCACTGGCGAGAAGTTAAGTCTTCCGTAAACCAAAGTGAGTAAGGAACAAATTGTAGAAAAACAAAAAAATAAAAAAAAACAAAATTTAAAAATATATTGGGAGGCTACATTTTTGTAATGGAGTGGTAGTCACCGGAAGTAGCGATGGTTGGGGCTACTTCCTTAAGGGGTGAACCTTCAGTTCACTCCGGATTGTAATGCGGGCCACGGGCTTCCCCCGTGCGACGGTTCCAACCCCGTATAACGCAGAGGACAATTACCCACAGAGCTGACGGAGTATTCTCCATTCTCTACTCGACTTTCGACGAGTAATGACTTGAGTGTCGCAATAAAAGAAAGAGAGAGAGAGTAATAATGTCAAGTTCGAAACGTAGGGTTCATTTTAGAGACGAGATGAATACTATATTCTATATAATCGATGATTCCGATCAAAGAGACGCGAGAAATGGTTGTTGTTGGATGCGAGAAGCCGTCGAAAGGTTGCGACGAAGGGGGATTAAAAAAATTAAATGCGAAAACTATGATGACGAATCCGATGATGATGACAATTTGAATAACGAGTTAGGCGCAGAGGACAATCGTAAATAAGACGGAGATGACTCTGTCATCTCCATTCTCTACCTGGCTTCTGACGAGTAAACATGGGTATTGACGCAAGTGTCTCAATTCGTTTCTACAAAGATAATACATTAATTGAAAAAGTTTATTTAGATTGTTATGAATTTACAAAATGCTCGGAGGTATTCGATGTGAGCGATACGGATAGTATCAAAGTTACATTTAGTACTGAATACGATTCCGGCTCTTCTCAATCCGGAAGCGACTACTCTGAAGACGTCCCCTTAGAGGACGATCCGTCGGACACTGTCGAAGCGAGAATGGAGAAGATAGCTCAAAATGAAAAATTGATCGCGGCTTTTGAAGAAAGGATGCGGGCGAATAAAAAAATGAAATGCGAAGGCGAATCCGATTGCGACGAAGGGCGAATAAAAAAAATGAAATGCGAAGCCGAATCCGATGATGACAATTCGAATAACGAGTTAGACGCAGAGGACAAGGCGAGCGACTCTGAAGACACTGCTCTTAGGTCACTGGCGAGAAGTTAAGTCTTCCGTAAACCAAAGGGAGTAAGGAGTAGAAAAATTGATAAATTAATATTTTGGGAGGCTACATTTTTGTAATGGAGTGGTAGTCACCGGAAGTAGCGATGGTTTGGGGCTACTTCCTTAAGGGGTGAACCTTCCGTTCACCCCGGATTGTAATGTGGGCCAGGATTACGGCTTAACCGTAATCGTGTGACGGTTCCAACCCCGTGAAAACACAGAGGACAATTATAAATAAGACGGAAATCAGAGTATTCTTTCATTCTTTATCAAGCTTCTGATCGGAAGCCATGGCTTCCTATTGTTGCGAGTTGAAGTGTTTCGTTTCACCCCGTACAGTAGTCGACGGAATCGCTTGCAAAATCTGTCGATGTTTTTCGTATTGTCGCTGTAAATGCATAACAGCTCAGAAGAAAACTACGAAATTGACCATTTATAAGACGAACTTTGAAGGTTATACATGCTGCACGAACATTTGTCATCGCTTCACGGAGGATCAGTTGTTCAACTGTCATTACTGTTTACGTACAGGCTTTATGCCGAGACTGTGCACTTGTGTTTTAAGAGACTGTAAATTTCGTAAATATTGGTGGGAAGAAGCATAAATGAGAGAACAACTGTAGTGTCTATACCTTTCAACTTCGCTGACTTTTTTACGAAACAACCGGATAGAAGTGTCTGAAACTTTCACTTTGCGCTGCTTGCAACAGATTGCGTCATTGAACTCAAGGTTTCACTGCGAAGCAGTATAAAAGATCCAACGAACGAGTGGGTACTTCAGTCTCTGTCTACAGTTACATCATGGTGCCTCGACGAATCAGTAAGACTCCTAAGAGGACGACAAGAAGCCAGAAGGCGTTTGAATCTTTTTTAACGAGGGCGATTGAACAGTTGTCTAGGTAAGTACCAAATTTGTCAATAAACCGTTCTAAATCAATTTACAATATATCTGATTTTGTTTTGCAACTAGAGTTACGTCGCCACGAGTGACATCATTGCTTCACTTAAACTAAATTCTCAAAGCTTCGGCTTGCTTGTTTCTGTATTCTTATAGTTAATTTTTTATTCCGAAATATTTGTTGAAAAACACATACAATTTGATTTTCGTTCCCTAACGAGATTTTTTGTTTTCAGTGATATTCGCGAAAGCTGCGAAAACATCAGAGCTCGCGGATTCACTGCATTATCTATAGTTTTGGCGTCGGAGGTCGTGGGGCTCACACAATCGGGGCTTTCAGCATCATCTTCAAATTCTGCTCCGCTCAGAAAAAGGTGGAGTCATTTATGGTGGCCTAAAGTTAGAAACTTGCCTGCCGTTGCACCACCGTCGCCTCCCCCGCCACCACCACCACCACCACCGACACCTAGTATAGAAGAAGAAGAAGAAGAATTGCTGCACTCACCCGAGCCTTCCTCTGCGCCGATAACCGCTATGATGTCGAGTGAGGGGGTTTCACTCTCCCAGGAAGAGTGGAATTTTGCAAAACAACCCATCGAAGAGGGGGCAGCATTAGATTTTACCGAGGAAGAACTTTCCTTCGTTGCAAAATTTGTGCAATAATAGTTGCAAATAAAATATGTATTCATAAATTTTGTATACTTATTGTTCTACTGCCCTACTTCCTATAAGTTAGAGATTGCATATTACGTCATCAAGATGGTGTCGTTACCAATTAGGTTAGATTACCACCACCACCACCTCTCCCACCCAAAAATTGAGCTCAAGGTTTCACAGCGAAGCATATAAATGATCCAATGAACGAGTAAGTACTTTAGTCTCAGTCTAGAACGAGTAAGTACTTCAGTCTAGAGTTTTATGCGAAAAAGAGTGTACATCTAATTAGTATAGAATATATATGTTTGATTTTGTTTTTTATTGCACTGGGGGAGACGACACTTTTGTATTGGAGTGGTCGTCACCAGACAGGGCGTTGGCTGGGGCTCTGTCTACAGGGGTCTACCCTTGTCCAATTATTTTTTAAAAATTTAAAGAACAGTTTTAATTGTTAGTGTAATTCCAGATGTGACGCAGAACTATAATGGCAACACCACCTAAACGAGTAAGTAATTTTTAAATTAAAACTACAAATTATATTGAATCACTTTTACAGTTCTTTTTATGTTTTTCTTTTTTTTTTTACAGAACAAAAAAGTACAGAACAAAAAAGTTCAACTACATTCGGATAGTTCTTCTTCTTCTTCAACATTTTTTGAGGATGAGGAGAACGGTCAGGACCTCTCCACAGTGGAGTTTCCTTTAGGAGAAGAAGTACGTTTGATTTTTTATATGTTTAAATTCTCTCTCTCTCTTTACAGATGTAGTTAATTTTTATTATCTCTTATAATTATTTCAGTTTAGCCCCGCTTCGCCTGAATCTTCCGACCGAGGGTCACCATCGGTGATCTCTTCACGACCTAGTTCCTCACTACTACGGGTGAGAAATCACAATGAAGATAACTCAGTCCTTGAACCGTATGAATTACATACAGCTCGGTATGGTTCTTGGCGCGTCGAAGCTCGATTGCAGGAATTCATAAATTTTCAGGGATACGGGTATTATGTAAGTATCAGCTATGTGTTTTAAGTGTTTGTTTAATAAAATGTATTTTTCAAATGTTTTAAAGGTTTTTCTTTCCGTTGTTATAGGCGCACGACATTAATAGGGTACCCCCTGCAAGTATTATAGAAACTCTCTTTAAAGAAGCAAAGAGAGAACTAGTCGCTATTATAAATGATGTTGATACAACTACAGGCAACAGGTGCGTAATGACAAGGAGGCTACTAAGTATGGCTGTATGGAGGAAATTGAGACACGACCTGGGGCAAGTAGTGGCTGTGGGGGAACATTTTTTAAAGAGATTCGGGAAACTTCCAGATGATGATGACACTGTAAGTATCTTTTCGTGCAAAATTAACTTGATTGTTAATGTTTCTTTTAAAATTGATTTCATAGTTACAACCGTCGGTCGTCTACTTTTACTTGATTGCTAATGTTTTCTTCTGTTTTCACAGACGGGTTGCAACAGATGGCCGACTGTTCAGTACTTTAACATCCCCGTCGGTGATGCATCTACCTCGGGTACACGCGATGACTCTGCAGCTTCTACCTCAGTTCCTGCTGCTGCTTCTACCACCTCACCGTCTGTCTACACAGGCTATAATGCTTATCAAACTTCCAACCACAGTTATTATACATCATGGTTTACTACTGTAAATTCAACTATTACTCCTGCTTCTACCTCCGCTGTTTCTGCAGCTTCTGCCTCCAATGATTCTACATCATGGCTTACCACTCGAAATTCAACTGTTACTCCTGCTTCTACCTCCGATGTTTCTGCAGCTTCTACCTCCAATGATTCTACATCCATTGCTCCTACCTCCGACGATAAGTCTGCAAGCGTTCACTCTTCGTGCCCTGTGTGCCTAATTAACAAAAAACACGTCGCTGTTGTCCCATGTGGGCACGTATTCTGCAACGACTGCGTTACTCAGGTTAACAAATGTCCATTGTGTAGAAAATGTATAGTTGATTATTTAAAAGTTTTTCTTTAATTCCATGTATAAAAAGACAATAATAAAATTATATTCTAGCCAATACAGTGTCATCTAATCTTTATATTCTAGCCAATACAGTGTCATCTAATCTAGGTTAGGAAAATAGCGTTCCCGCCACCACTCCACGCCCACCTCCACCCCCCACACCCACCCCACACCCACCCAAGGGGCTTAGGTCTTTGTAAAAGTCAAATATT
>JAGFPH010015143.1:8217-21882 GCA_018207615.1 Philaenus spumarius | reverse complement strand
ACAAGAACAAAATGGCGGATACCTGGAAAACGAAGCTTTTCCGGAGCTACGTTCATAGGAACAACTTTGCTTTTCGTTTAGGTACTGAAGTCGTGCCAACCTGACCCTGTATGTTTATATGGGGGGGGGGGGGGTTACAGAAACACTCTGTGGGTATATGTAAACATTAACCGTGAGCGTAACGTTCCCTTGTTAGAAACAGCTCAAGGGGGTCGCTGGATATTGATCCGTCCCTGCCACCCGCTTCGGCTCGGACTAGGAAGTGTTTTAAACGACGTCAACTCGTTACGCAACACCCCCGCGTTATTAGTTTCATCGGTATTTGTCGAGAGCTTTTCGAGAAATTAAAATGTACGTTTCACGCAAAAAACAGTTTGAAACGTAGAAGCGAAAGTTGGCAGTTTTTAGCGAATTCCCGTAGGAAAGCTATTGCAGTGACCCTTATGGGAGAGGGGTGGTAAATGAGCACCGATCGTGGTCCCCAGAACACATTTCGGGGGTCTTTAAAAACTGTGTACGTACAGAGCGATGCAAAAGTTCTTCAATCCCACTTACAAACTGCAAACATTCAGGAAGTTATTTTGGGCAAATTCTGCACCTTTTAGGGGTATCCATGAATTTTACCATTATTCGGTAAAGGGGGAGGGGTTGCAAGTCGAAAATTTTAAACGGTAACCATTATTGTGGTATACCTCATTTAGAGCTCTCGTTGAGACGAGAAATGGTGGAAAGTAAACCGCTCTCCGATGTCCTAATAAAAAATGGCCAGGTTCAATTAGTATTTAGGTATTGCGTTGGCCCTATTACTTTAAATGAGCAATTCTTTGATCTTTGTATCTTTGTATCTGTCGCGGATCTCGAAAACGGCTCTAACGAATTCAAAGAAATTTTGTATTTAGGTGTAGTTTTGATTTTTAAGTACACCCATATAGTTGTATTTCGTGTAAAAACGCAATTTTTTGAGAAAATATAATTTAAAAGTTGAAAAATTTTAACATAGTGTCTTATGGGTTGCCATGTTGGTTACAAAATAACAACGAAATAGTAAATAAATCAATCAAAACAGCTGTTTATAAACAAGCCATGAGATTTAGTATTAAAAAAAATCAGCTGTTCATTGGATAGTTTTTAATTACTGTTAAAAAAACAAGCTAATTTATACTGTTTTAGCACGTTAGAATTAGAATAAATTGGGCCTGATTTAACAATTTATTTTGTCAAAAAAAGTAAACTTGACAAAAATGGATAAATTCTAAAAGCCAATTTTGTAATATAGGCCTGGCTCATTTCTGAAACAGTATTGAGGTTATGTTTACTACTGTATATTTAGGCCTGGTTTCAAAACTGTAGTTGACAGAAGATAGTAGAACTATTATCAAAGACCACTAAAGAATACCGTTGCGTGGCGGCCAATAGGATGGGCGCGCAGCGTTGCCATATCTACTAGCCTCGAACACTCCTGGTATTTACCGCTCGAGGCTTGATCGCACAGTTTAAAGAATTATAAATGCGTTGAGTCAGCCGCAGTAAGTTAGAAGCGTGGGAAGTACGTGACAACGTCGCAATACGGCGATTGGAGCGTTCAAGGTCTTGGTGTACACAAGCCCGTCCCTCAACGGTATTCTTTAGTGGGCTTTGATATAGGACTAAAATCGCAATGAAAGCCTCTCACGTTTCTAAAGCATGTATTTGAGGTTATAATTAATATTGTAATTACTGTTAATATATTTAAGCCTGGTTTCATAAATTTACAAACCAATGTACACACGAGCCAAAGATTAACGAGATTCTTTAGCGAATTTTCCAACTGCGAGCGAAGCGAATCAGCCATCTGAGGCCAAAGGCCGAGGCGGGGTTGGGACGCGAAGCGTCCAGGGGCAGAGCCCCTAGTTTTCATAAATATGACAAACAATTCTTGGGAGTCATTTTTTTCTAAATCGTTACAATTAATGTAGATTAAAAAAATTGTGCTATGTTTAAGGCCTTAACATGATTACGTGTATAGAAGGATCCAACGGGGTTTCCCCTAGTAATTTATAAAGTATGACTAAAATGTGACATACGGTAAAGCGGTATTTTAAACTGGTCAAATAGGCCTAGTAGAGAATAAAGTTGTCGTAATTTCAATAGTGATAGGCTCTTGAATTATGATATAGTAAGCCTTTTTCTTTGTTTGTGTTTGTGTTTGCTATTACCTAACCTACAAAAAGAAAGCAGTCGAGGGACTGCCATCAGAAGTGAAAACTGTCATGAATATAAATCGTTGGTTATATTGGTTTAATCTGAAATTTGATAATTATTTTTACCTTGACCCGTTTAAAATAAAATCTAAAAAATTACATAAAAACGATTGTCTATAGTCAAATAATAAATTAAAAAACATAATTTTGGTTAGGCATATACTGAAACAACACGCGTTTCTTTAATGCATTTACATTCATTATCATATCAACCAAGATAGCTAATTTATCTGTCCGTTTTAGAGGCATCACCAAGTACTCAAATTTAACATAAGTTACAACATTAGGTTAGTTAATTCAAAAAAATGTTGGTTTCAGGATAATGTTTGATGTTGTAGACAATTACCAAGAAATTATGATTTCAGTTTTTTCTAGATAACCCAGTTATGCTTTGAATTACAGAAACGAAAAAAGCCATTTTGTCTGACGTTAAAAACAAAATGTGTTGTCTCTTGTACACTTTTTGTTATGTTAACACTTTAAACATTTGTAACTGCCGCCATTTTGAAAATTATTAAAATAAAATCGTTGTGCTTGGTACACTTGTAAACCGTAACATACACATCAGATTAAATGAAACAATTACAATAACTCAAATACAATTTTTGCCATAACCTATTTCCTTTTAAACCATTTGATAGGCTATATCAATATAAAAAACAATTAAAAAATAATATTTTTATCTTTCTTTCAAAATAAAAAAAAATCTTTATAAATACAAAACAAAATATTGTAACAACTATGCCTACAATTTAAAAAAAAAAAGAAATATTATGTAAAATGTATAATATTTAAATATTGTACTAGGGGAGACCCCTGCGTGCTCCGCACGCCAACCCCCCACCCCCAACTCCCTGTTGGAACCCGTTGTATAGTCAGCAAGGCTCAGGTCTACACTTAATAAAAACCTAACCTAAAAATTGATTTAAAATTTGAAATAAACTGTCAATGAAAATATTAGAGACTACAGCTGATTACTGAATCAACAATAAACATTACAAATCAGACCTAAAACACACCAACAATAACATAACCTAAATCAAATCATCTGTTGACATTTGAGTAAGTTTAAAGTAAACAACTTATTTATTTGAAACTCAATTAGTTTATCAGCTGTTTAAAATCAAATTACAGTATTTCCTATTTAGCCTAGTTGTAGCATAGGCTACTTACTGATGCATTTTTAAAACTCGGAATAAAACTAAAATAAAAGTGTAAATCAAATATTTAGCTTCACAGTGACTTAGAACTGGAAATTATCTTTTAAATAAAAAAAGAATCATCAAAATCGGTTAAGTATTAACTTCAGGAAATGAGTGAACTAAAATCAGGAATTTTTTTAAATATTTAGATAATAACATAAAGGTGCGGCTATACATACACGTCACGTCACGTCACGTCACGTCCCGTCCACTAACGTCATTTTAGGTAGGGTGGCTATACATACCCGTCACGTCACGTCACGTCACGTCCAGGCACAAAAAGTAGCGCGCGCACATCTTGGCTTTTAATACCTATATCTTGAGATTCATTTTGACCTAGGTAATTTTTACTAATTAAGTAAAACAGCCGACCTAGCTTTTTTACAATAAATTTGCTGTAATTTTATCAGTATTTTGTGCTTTATAACTGAAACACAAAGTTAGTTTCAGTTGTAGTCAACTGTCAATATATTTCCATGTTAAACTATTGTTATACAATTATTATTATTATCAATGTTATCTTGACTTTATAAGTGAGCCTCTAAACCGCAGTAATAGAGTTATAATTTTAGATTATAAAGTTATTATAGTAGTTATAATAGTAATGTATATACTAAATTTATATTGATTCATAAATTTGTGGAATTCATTTTAATTGCAATTTCTTCCCAGCAGTAGTTCCTCCTTACGTTATTCATGTATAAATTGTGAGAAGGGTCAAAAAGTTCTTTGAAGCCTTGCACTAAAGTTATCAAATACTCGTCGTCCATGGTTGACGCACAACAAAACACTATGTTACTGAAGGAACGACACACAAGAAACAGGTGAACAGACACACTTCACCCCTTGAACTGATAAGGTGCAATATTTTTGTTTATCTCTGTTATGGAGCCAACAAAATATAGTCAAAAAACATTCAGCTATACCAACGATGTTTCCCGACTGTGCGCGGACAAAGCCGAAGCGGAGATAAATGACGTCGCTTTTGACGTCGCTTGACGTGACCCCTGGCTATACATACCCGTCACGTCACGGCACGTCACGTCACGTCACGGCACGGTATGCTCTCTAGAGCATTCGAATATTTTCTGGACGTGACGTGACGTGACGTGACGGGTATGTATAGCCACCTCCATTTGATTACACAGGGAGCATACCTCTGGAAAAAAGACGAGACGTGACGTGACGTGACGTGACGTGTATGTATAGCCGCACCTTAACTATATTAAGTTAAACCTTGTATAAAATAAAAGGTCAGCTCCTAGGTTGGCTCCTAGCATGTGTATGCGTAGAAGTGAACGTGTTAGGGGTGAGGTAAACATCCACTAGTTCGTTCGAAGGATGAGTCACATTTGAAAGCGGTGTGGGTAAATATTGTTTTTCTCCGCTTACGCCCTTTCCCCACACCCCAGGCCCATCGCGCCAGGTCGAGGCCAAGTGCCAGGATTCACGCCGATATCTGTACGTCAGTTACAAACAGCTGTTTTCCGCCTGCAAAACAATAATCTGACCGTTGCACAATTCCAAACCTAACGTAACCATAACAATTACGATGTCTAAAATGACTCGCACAGCACCGACTCCGTTCTCAAATCCAGCAAATCAGCCGCTATTAATATTCCGTTACACGGCAATAAGTCATTAGGCCGAGTCACGTGACCCTGTGCCGATAATGGTTCCCGGTTAAAACGTCTGCTAATGCGATTCGGTTGACATTTCGTTCGACAGGAGACAGGAAACGGATATCTATCAGGCGTTGCCTCGGTTGAGTGGTTTTCGTTCCGTAAGAGGAAATGAGGTTAACTCGAGATAAAGCTTTTTTTCTAAATATTGAGCAATTCAAAATGATACGCTCTTCACAAGTACGGCATCAACGTGGCCAACGATTTGAAAGGACAACACTTTCCAACCGGCTTCGCTCACCGACTCCTGCGGCGAAGCCAAAGTAAACTGATTACTCTGAAATGTTCACTGAAATCACTATTGATTAGGACAGATGCACTTGGATCAGGTAGGAGGAAGAGGTTAGCGGTGACCTATAGGCATAGAAGCCACCCCCCAATAATTCGAATTGCGATAAGTGTTGTAATTTCACCACTAGGGGCTCTGCCCCTGGACGCGTCCCAACCCCGCCTCAGATGGCTGCTTCGCTTCGCTAGCAATTGGAAAATTCGCTAAAGAATCTCGTTAATCTTTGGCTCGTTTGTACATAGGTGACCGAGCACAAATCAGCTGTTTTATTTGGCAGCTATGTTTAACATGGGAAATTTGAAGGATTGTTTGCCGGAACTCCTTCTCGGGTTAATAGCGGCTAAAGGGATGATTGGATCTTGAATCTGACGGAAAATCTCATCTTTGAAATTTAATTTTCTACAACTTTTGTATTTAACATTTTTTGCTATCGCTGACCGTTTTCTTACTAAATGCGCTCAAACTGGGAAAATGTAAAAATTTTAAAAATTGAAAAAATCTTTCCCGCCCAAAAGGTGCTTTCAAAATAAAAAAATGTAAAATTCTGGCAATTTCCCCAAAAGTTTCTCGTCGAGAGCTTTAATTCAAGTATGAGGTCGAGGGGGGTGCGATTACGGGAAGTGCCTAATAATTAATGTCAGTGAATCAGTGTTACCGTCTAGCTTTATATAAGTAGATACGTAACAACAGATGTTTGAATTATAATACATTAAGCCTTTTCTTACTGTATTATAGTTCAATTCAAACATTTGTTGTTATACATATTATAAGCAAATCAGCTGATTTAGATAAAAAAAACTTAACATAATTTTAGGTTAGGCCTACAATGAACCAAAACACGTTTATTTGCAACCAATTTGGCAAATTTAGAAACGCATCACAATTTAAAAAGTGAGGTCAGTTGACGAAAAAACGATAAGGTAAGAAACTTTAATTCAATTTAGAATCAGGTAGGCCTAATTATCCTTCACGACTAACGGTTTCTTTACAATAGGTAAAAGAAAACAAAAGGCTTCCAGTATTATTATGTCAAACATCTGGTGTTACATATTATATTGTTTCCTTTAGTTGGTAATATCAAAATTTGTTTGAAATGTTGATTAATTAAATATAATGGTTAAATTGCAATTCGTATTACTGGGGTTGTGTCTATTTCGATCTCGGTATTAAGGCCTGGCCACACGAGGCTGATTTACCAGCAGCTTGAATCAGCCGCGTTTATCAGCGCGGTTGGTTAACGCGAAAACATCGATCGCACAAAGCGTCAGCGGTTGTCTCCAGAGTCGGCTGTGTTTATTAACTGTTCCTGGTTTTCAAGTGTCATAGATGTCTTCAGTGACAATAAGTCACTGAATCAAACTAGCTACGGTCGGTATACGTCTTCAGACCCTGCTCCGCTTTTCAACGATTTCTTAATTTTATTTACTTCAACCCGGTATGAATCTTTTAGAGATTTTATTTTCACTTTCAACCGGTCTTTGGATAAACGGCCAAACCCTTCGCCATACAGGCGCCCAATCAAAGTAGTTGATGAGGTATCCCTCGCCTCTCGTTTCAAATACTTTTCATTTTATGTGTCCCACAAACACTCATACGTTTTAAACACTTAGAAAAATCGAATCACAATGTCTGTTCGCCGTCATTTTGATATATACGCGCTCTCAATGACGACTAGCTAGGAACTATGTGGTTATAAGAGCGATCACCCGATCACAAGGCGCTTATTCACCAGCGCTGGGTCACGTGACCGTTTTTTTCATAGCCAGCGCTGGCAATATCAAACATGTTCAAAGCCGCCAACTCGCGTTGAATCGTCAGCGAAAAAGCAACGCGCTTGGAAAGTGATCACACGAAGCTGATTAGCCAGCGCTGATAAAAATGCAGCGTTAACCAGCCTCGTGTGACCAGGCCTTTACGTTAGCCATGTATAGAGGTCCCCGCGCAATCGACATTTCCGTTAAATATCAGAGTATACAATAATAATCTGTTTGAGAGTCGTCAGCTAGTGAGAGAAGCGACTAGCCATCCATATATCAATTGCCATACATGGTTCTCATTTATAAAACATAAGGCGTAGCGCAATGGGTTTGCTGTTAAATTTTTTAACAAAAATTGCCATTTTCGCTCTATTGACCGTTCCGTCCCTTGTTCGTGGTGGACAGTCGGTGACGTAACAGCTGTTTCAGCGGTTATATCGTATCGCGTGAAAAATTCTTGCCGGTCTGCTGGGCCTAAATTTATCTAAGTAAAACTCGGACGGTTCCGCTTTCCCTTCGATAATTTCCGCGGGTACAGTCGGATTAAAATAACGTGTACAGCTAGTACAGCCTCTTTGACCTCATAGTTGAGATCGAGGCTCTGGAGGAGACATGCATCGTGGCATATGCGGACGACATTGGGGTCCTGATAGCAGAGCCGAGTTGGAGAGGACTGCGGAACAGATGCTTGGCAGGATCAGAGAGGAGTGTAAAAACATAAAGTTGGATGTAGCCCCGGGAAAAACACAATTCATCTTGCCCCATGGGATATTGAGGAGGCAACCTATTATTAGGTGTACAGGAGAGCGAGTTAGAGTGGTAGAGGAATTGAGGTATTTGGGATTGATATTTGAAAGAGGACTCACGTTTGGGAAGCACTCTAAGCAGGTGGTAGATAGAGCAAAGCGCCTGTTTTTCAAGATCCGGAGATTGGTGGGTGAGGAGTGGGGTATACCTCAAAGGAACGCAAGGGTGATCTATGCGGGAGTTTTTGAGAATATGGTCACCTTCGCCGCTTTCGCCTGGCATAAGAAAGCCAGAAGTGCTATCGTAAAGAGGAACCTCACAAGCGGTCAAAGACAGGCGCTTATATGCATCACGAGGGCATATCGGACTGTGTCAGCGGATGCTCTACCAGTGTTGGCGGGCGTTCTGTCTGTAGATATTCTTTTGGAGCAACGAGGAAGATTGTACGAGGCGCGGAAGAACTTAACGCGTGAGGAGGATATTGAGGTTTACGCACGAGCTAGAAGGGAGATCAGGCAGGAATCGGTCAGGGAGTGGCAGCGTAGGTGGGAGTCGTCGGGCAAGGGAAGAAGCACCTACTGGTGGTTTCCTTCGGTGGCGAGGAGGCTCTCGTACTCGTGGATCAGCCCGGGACCAATAACTTCGCAGTTTTTCACGGGTCACGGATTCTTCAAGAGCAAATTGTTCGGATTTAGTTTGGTGGACGACCCTTTCTGTGATTGTGGAGAATCACAGACCTGTGAACATCTGGTACTGCAGTGTCCCGGGAACGCCCATCTGAGGGAGAGTCTCCGTCTACCGGGAATTGAAGGAAGTGGAGAGGAGCTACTAACCACCAGGGAGAGGTACGTGGTGCTGACGAACTTTTTTGCGGCAACCCACTCGTTGTACCGGGAATTGGACCAGGAGGGTGATTGATCGAGTACTCTTGGAGTAGGGGGGGGGGGGCTGCCTGAAATGAGTAGGGTAGTTTCTCTCTGCTCCGGAAGGGGAAACAGGGATAGCAAATGCATTCTGGGAAGCAACACGAGGGAGAAGACCCTCTGATGGACCACCTGATCTCGGTAGAGGGTGATGGCTATATGAAACCAATCAATGGAAAAAGAAAAAAAAAAGCTAGTACAGCCGGTTTAAATTAGTCGCATTACAGTGGTAGAGCAGGTGTGAATAATAGATTTGCTTAAACGAAAAATTTCAAAAATGTTTACTTCCTGTCAAAAAACGTGCTTCAGGTTGTTGGATTGTTTTGGGCTAACGAACTCGTGCGAGCGACTTGGAAAACCAACGTGTGTACCAAATTTGGACGTAAAATACGGCCGTTAGAGTGCGTCCACACAAGTCTCAGTCTCAAAAGTCTGTAAAGACCAGTTCACACCTGCGGAACGTAACGTAGTGCGACAGGAATTTTAAAGGATCGCTCACCCACCGTTGTTTCTTATGGAGCAATTCACACCGCAGAAAAACGCCTGCGTTGGTCACACCGACGCGTTGTGAAGGATCTGCGGGATCGCTCGGCGAGAATACGTACGCGGACGTCCGCGCAGTCTGTTGCGATGTGAATTAGATGTCACGTAAAGTTACGTCGTTCACCTAGCGCATGCGCACTGGGCCAGTACAGATATCGGCTTGAATCCCGACACTTGGCCTCGACCTGACGCGATGGGCCGGGGGTGTGGGGAAAGGTCGTAAGTGGAGAAAAAAAATGTTTTCCCACACCGCTTTCTAATGTGACTCATCCTTCAAACGAACTAGTGGATGCTTACCTCACCCTTAACACTTTCACTGCTAAGCAAATTTCGTATTTCTTATGCTAGGACCTGTCCTGTTATTTTTTATATTTATAGCGTATATGAGTAGAAATTACTTTATTTTTTAACTTTTCTACGTAATAATCATTAATATTTTAAAGCGGACGCACATGTGCGTGCGAAGCACCCAAATGCACTGTGTATTGAAAATTCTCCCAATACGGGGGTTGGCGTGCGAAACACTCAATGCATTGTGTACTGAACATACTCCCGATACGGTGGTTGGCGTGCGAAGCACGCAATGCACTGTGGATTGAAAATACTACCAATACGGGGGTTGGCGTGCGAAGCACGCAATGCACTGCGGATTGAAAATACTCCCAATACGGGGGTTTTCGTGCAATTTACTGTGCGTCAGCCGCTTCTCATAGTGTAGTGTTCAGTGTCAAGCTCACATGTGCGTCCTTAGCAGTGAACGTGTTAAAAGGATTTAAATTCACATCCCCGGTCCTGACCTGACCTCCCCCCCCTCCCCCCGTTTTCCTGGCTACGGCCTTGCCAGTACCTCGCTTACGTCTGTTGCGGTGTAAATTGGCCGTCTGTCACGTAACGTTATGTGACAGGATGTGACTGGACACCGGTGTGAAATGGCCTTCATATTTTTGTAACCATCACAGATGACGCAACAAAACTTGGTAGCCTACATCTTTTCTGTACCAAAATAACTAAGTTTTGAAACAATTACAAAGTTGTTATCGCCTTATACGGAGGAAAATCTTTAATAGAAGCATAGGTCGAGTTGTACATCGAATTAAAGATATATCTTAGGAGAACACAATGCCGCAAATAAGACAGCAAAAGGTTGACCCTACACAAAATGGCTGCCGTTTAAAGTAATAATCCTATCTTCTAAAGCGAGAGATAATTGTCTGTCTGCTAAATGGATCTGGAATCTACGTCTAAGGATTTTTGATTTTATATGGGGCTTTTGGCCACGAGAAATCGATTGGAAATGGTCACCAGTCTGGGAAAATTCGTTTTCTACGTCTTTTTATTAAATTAAAAAGTGAAATTTGTCCATTTTAAACAATACAAAGCACAGCTGATGCAAATGTTTTCAATGTCATTACAACAATCATCTGTTTTCTTTTAAACGAAGCACAGCTGATGCAAATGTTTTCAATGCCATTACAATAATCATCTGTTTTCTTTTAAACTGTATTTTATTAGAGGTAAGCCTAATGTTGTATCTATTTATAGTTACCACGGCAACGAATACTTCTGCTAAATAAACATACCCTTTATTTAGTTGTTTAATGTTATAGGCCTAACCTCAAAACTCAATAATCCAATATTTATTATTGAAATCATAGCCCTGCTCACAATCGAGCTTTAGCAGTACTTAGCTTAGTATTATTAGTACTTAGCTTTAAAAGCAAAACTCCGACAGTCCACACTAGAATAACCTGCTGAGATGCTACAGAGCGTTATGCATGACTACTACACCCGCCTAGCTCACTGCCAAACTGCAGAAAGAAACCAGTTTGAGCATTTATTGTAAAAAAGGTAGCCTAAGCTGTCATGAAAGTTTAATGGTAATTGTTATTTTTCAACATGTAGTAAAAATGTATAATTTGAAATAAAAATTGTTCCTCATCTTCCTCGAAGACCGTTCCCACTGAAGGTGATTTAAAAAAATGTAAATTGTGCGCTTAAAACCACTCGGGAGAAGCCTAAACTTTTTGACACAACTTACGAAATGAGGAAGCACAATGTCCATGTCAGAGGTATTACCAATTAAACAATACATTCTCTTAACATTAACGGGTTAAGCCTATGTATGACGTAGGAAAATCTGTTACACTTATACTAAACTAGCAATGCGTTCGTGGCCTAAACAGCTTTGGCGCTAGTTTACGGTGATGGACTCTGCTGGTTCGAATCTCGGCAAGACCGAAACTTTTTCAAACTGACGGATACACATGAGTAATAGCAGAGCGTTTCAGAAAATGCGTGGTAAAACGCGTGACGGTAAAATACGATTCACTGCCAGCAACAAGTAAACTATACAGGTGATCAACTCAAGATGGTCACCATTGGGATCTCGGAAACTAAAAAAGTTACAACAAACTTTAAACGGGGAACCTCCCCTACTTTTTCCCTTTCATTAATAATACATTATTAAAATTTCCAAAAACTCCGCCATTTTTCCAATATGGCGGCCAACTTAATTTTTTCAAATGGAAACCCCAATTTTTTATGTTGAATCTCAATTGGAGAAACAAATTTAAGACGTTTTTATTCTTTTGTATTTTTTCCTAAACCCAACCGTTTATGAGATGCAGACTCTCAAAAATTTTATATTTTGTGATTTTTTAATTGGGCCGCTATTGGGATCTCAGAAAGTATTAATTTTACAGCAAACTTTAAATAGGGAACCTTTCCTTGTTTTATGAGAAATTAAAAAGTATGTAATTCAAATATTTCTAAATGGCCGCTATTTTCCAATATGGCGGTCAACTTTGAAATTTCTAACGGAAACCCCTATTTTCACGACGGATTTGGATTTTACATGCAATTTTAAGACGTTTTAATTCTTGGTGTTTTTTTTATAAACTTCACCGTTTAACCGCTAGGAGCGCTGAAGTATCAGAAACTCTTATTACAGAAACGTAGGCCTACTTAAATTCTTACACAGTACACAGTGGTTGCGTTAGCGATTTTTTAACAGTAATTTAAGTTATTTTTGTATAAAATAAAGTATTTGTCAAATTGCAACAGCATTTTAACAATTCATTGTACAAAATATTGCACTTTGAGTTAAATTTTATTGTTTGCAAATAAACGGTAAAACATGCCTCTAATAATTAATTGTTGAAATAAGAGTTTCTGAAACTTTCAGCGCTTCTAGTTATAAAAAAAACTTCGAGAATAAAAACGTTTTAAAATTGCATGTGAAATCCAACTCCGCCATAAAAAAATAGGGGTTTCCGTTAGAAATTTCAAAGTTGACCGCCATATTGGAAAATGGCCATCATTTAGAAATATTTTAACTACATATTTTTTAATTTCTCATAAAACAAGGAAAGGTTCCCCATTTAAAGTTTGTTGTAACTTTTATTGTTTCCGAGATCCCAATGGTGGCCATCTTGAGTTGATCACCCTGTATTTTGGACGAGGTGCACCTATAAAAAACCACTCACTATCCACAAAAACTGTTCCCACTGCTAGTGTGGATTGACGGAGTTTTGCTTTTAAATCTTATGCCGATTTAAGTAAAATTAAGCCATTTAAAAAAAATAAATATTGTAACTTTATTGCCGCCATTTTGTGTAGGGTGGACCTTTCGATGTCTGATTTGCGCCATTGTGTTCTCCTAAGACAGACCTTTAATTTGATGTTCAACTCGACCTATGCTCGTATTTAAGATTTCCCTGCGGGCCGTCTCCCTCAAAGTGATAAAAAATCGTAATTGCTTCCAGACTTCGTTTTTTACTTTCTCCCCCTATACCATAGTATATGGAGAAAGTATTGTATTCGTCAAAATTTTCGAGTTTGAGTTTTTGGTGGAAATATCCGTTTTTCGTCCCAATGAACCTAAAAAAGTGGTTTTCGGAGTGATGTCTGTGTGTGTGTGTATGAATGTTATCAGACCTAGAGCCTAAACCAGTCGTTCGATTTTGATGAAATTTGGTATGGAGGTAGCCTACTAATCCACGGAATCTCCAGGCATTTTTTTTCATTTTTGTGAACTTTTGATTTTTAAGGGTAATTTTCACATAAAAACCCTTAAAATAACGGAAAAATCAACTTTTTTCAAAAACAGCTCTAACGATTTTGATTAAAATTTTATAGTTTATTAGGGACTTAAAGTACTATAAACTATAAAGTTTTAATCAAAATCGTTCGAGCCGTTTTTGAGAAAAGTTGGTTTTTCCGTTATTTTATGGATTTTTATGGGAAAATGACTCTTAAAAATAAAAAAAAAAAAATTGGCTTC
>JAGFPH010015142.1:5348-17633 GCA_018207615.1 Philaenus spumarius | reverse complement strand
CGAGCGACGTAGGCAACCAACATGTGTACCAAATTTGAACCAAATCGGACTTAAAATGCGGCCGCTAGAGTGCGAACACATATATACATATATATATATGAATTTTAATGACACCCAAAAACGTGTTCTAGGGACCATGATCGGTGCTCATTTGCTACTCCCGACCTTGGGTCTTACCATAAGGGCCACTGCAATAGCTCATTTTTCTTACGGAAATTCGACACAACAGAGGATCGAGCAACATATAGGCCTATTACATCATTGTGAATTACATGCATACTGATATTTAAATTTACTTGATTAAAAACTACAACGTACAATACACATGGATGCAGTAGGTTACAGCCTTACTCTCTTGAGCTTGATCTTATGTAAAATATGAAAATTATGAAGATTCAACAAAAATACTTTACTCTAACAAATCACGCAATGCATTGTGTAATGAAAATTCTCCCGATACGGGGATTGGGGTGCGAAGAACACAATGCATTGTGTATTGAAAATACTCCTAATACGGGGGCTGGCGTGCGAAGCACGCAATGCTCTGTGTATTGAAAATACTCCCAATACGGTGGATGGCGTGCGAAGCACGCAATGCATTGTGTATTGAAAATTCTCCCGATACGGGGGTTGGGGTATGAAGAACACAATGCATTGTGTATTGAAAATACTCCCAATACGGGGGTTGGCGGGCAATGCACTGTACGTCGGCCGCTTCTCATAGTATTCAGTATCAAGCTTACATGTGCGTGAACGTGTTAAAAGGGTTTAAATTCAAATCCCCGGTCCTGACCTGAAAAGTTTTCCTGGCTACGGCTTTGGGCCTATGGGAGTGCTTCGCTATGAAATAGTGTTTAGCATTTGTGCCTCGATGAATACGCAAAAATAACTTATCTGTCCATAGTAGGACTGCATGTCTAAGTAAAAGATAAACTTGTTGAGATGGCGTTTACATCTGGCCAATGGGAGGCCTTAGTGCCGTCAGATGATTTAAAAGTGTTGCCAGCATGATATTGCAGTAATAACAACGCTTCTACAATTACGCTTAATCTACAGAACTATTACATGTTAACCAATAACAATAACCATGGTGGAATAAATTGGTGGTGGGAAGATATGAAAGGAACGTTGACTTTCAAACAAAGTATTGTACTGCAGAGCCGGACAATATTTTCAATACCTTTTCACAAAACCATTTTCTATAAAATAAAGACTAAAACTACATCTAATACCGCAAAAGTTCAAACAGATTTCAGCTGCAGTAGGCCTACCGTCCGTCGGCAATTCGGAGAGGGGATGTTTTAGCAAAATTATTGAGAATGAGAATATCTTCAAAACTTGCCTACTACACAAAATTCAATACCGATCCGTTTAATGAAGAATAGTTCTGCCAACCTAAGGACGTTGACACTGTTTCAACGTTCAACTGTGAGGCTAAATGGGAAACACTGCCGGCACCAATTAAACGATAAAAACACCCGAAAATAAAAGAAAATCTGTAAAAGAAAAGAGATATTTATTTAAAAAGAATCCAAGAATATTTCGACCACGCAGCTGAACCGCTGACGTGAGTCGAGCGAATTTTCAAAATTAAGCTTATAGGCCTATAGGTTTTTGGGTTTCAACCAACAATTTGGGAAATAGGTCTATTTACGTCATTTACGACGGTGCTGAATAGCTGCAAAATGGTACGCACGCCTTTCCGCATATTGGGAGTATCTTCAACACACAAAGCATTGCGTGCTCAGCACGCCAACCCCCGTATGGGAGTATCTTCAATACACAATGTATTGCGTGCTTCGCACGCCAACCCCACGATAGAATCCACCACACGGCTTTGAACCGGGTACTTGTATGGTATTTTACGTTTTGATCGATTCTGGGGGAACCAAGCGAGCTGTAAGATGGCGTTAAAAAACAAAATGTGCAGAATATCACCCTACATTTATATTTGTAGGAAAAACTCAAAAACAAATTCATTCACGTAGGAAAAGTCTCAAAAAATAGTTACTTCCGGTCATAAAATGTGCTTCCGATTGTTTGATTTTTTTGGCTGACGAACTCATCCAAGCGACGTAGACATCCAACATGTGTACCAAATTCGAACCAAATCGGACTTAAAATGCTGCCGCTAGAGTGCGAAAACATATATACATACGATTTTTAATGACACCTCAAAACGTGTTCTGGGGACCATGGTCGGTGCTCATTTGCTACTCCCGACCTTGGGTCTTACCATAAGGGCCACTGCAATAGCTCATTTTTCCTATGGAAATTCGCTAAAAACACATCAATTTCATGTCAGGCTGTATCTTGCAAATACGGTATAGCCTTACTTGTACGTAGTCTATTAGCATTTAGCGTATAGGCCTACTGATTGTCCGAGTTATTACATATTACACGGATGCCAACTGTAAGAATAGTGGCATGTATTTTATTTAAAACGAGTTTTGTACATCGCTTGAATATTATATGTTTAGTCCAGCTTCTCCTTTAGACTAAGAGTTCTTTTCAGCCTCATTGACGTCATTAACAGGGTAGAAAGAACCACTTATCAACCGAGGGCGGTGAGGTGCCTTTGTAAAAAGCATTGAGTTTAAGCTAGACCTATTTTGTCGCCCGCCTATAAGCGGGTTGTAAAGTAAACTCAACGCTTTTTAAATGGGCACTTTACCGCCCGCTAAATCATATGTTAGTAAAACAGCTGCTGAAATAACAATGCATCAGTGAACTTCCGTGTATTCTTGGCATAACCTTAACTGTTTTTTGTAAATATGAATGTCCGTGTTTTCGTAAAGTTTTATTAAATTGATTTCTAAAAAAAATATCAGAACTCGTAGCTGGAGGGAAAATGTTAAGTGTCTTACGGGTGGAAAGTTCTTTAGTTGGCTTCAAGAAAGTTAGGCTTTTTTTTTCTTTCGGGGCGACAAAGGGATAGTTCCCCTTCTCTTAAGACACAAATAACTATTCTATCATGGCAAAAAGAGAATGGGTACACATAACGAAAAGTAGAGTTTAAGTTAGTTTAGGCTAGGTATTAAATGTATTTGCGAGAAGTTAGCACAACGTTCACTTTTTAAATATGAAATTGTACAATTTAAAAAAAATTCTTTATTTATTCACTACCAAACTACTAGACCCTATTATAGAAACAAAAATAAAAAATAAAAACAATTCTTCTCGGCTTAAAAAACAATAACATTTCTACGTAAAATAAAAATAGGATACATTTAAAACTTAATCTGGCAGCGAACAAACAAAAAATATATATGGGTCTCCTAGGGGGACCTGTTAGGGGAGACCGGGGAAATGGCGATCACTTAAGGTTTGGTGTCGGATTACACAAAGTCATGAAAACTGATGACAAAAATAACTCATGCTACATTTGAATCCCCTTGGTAACAATATTTTAAAATTACATCTTTACATAGAAAAACATGTTTATAAAAAAAAACTACCATGTTCGGCATTACCCCACCATCCGGGGTAATAACGTACATAGTGTTCGCTATTACCCCACATGTAAAAACAAAAGTGTTAAAAACAAAAGTTTTAACACATGTAATAGTAGAAATGTTAAAACATTCAACTTGATTTTAATTTTTGTTTTTAATTTGAACCAAAAATGTTGGTAAGTATTAACAGTATGTTGGTGAAATCTCTGCAACAGAAATATAGAAATCGTCTCGTTTTTATTGGCTGCAGTTGAGGTTAAGATAATTTATTGTATATGCCAGTTGTAATTCTTTAGTTTTGCCCTCCTACATTTCATAAATAGCTCTAACATCTGCAACCAAGAAGTCTTCCTCACTAAATGGATTAACTGGTTGGTTCCTGTTGTTTTGAAACCATTTATTCCTTTTTCCTTGTTTGCTACCTCGATGTAAGTTAAGGTTTTTTGAACGTAGTAGCATAGATCATGAATAATAAAATAGATCATGCATGCATACGGGGGCTGTGTGCCGCAAAAAAGGTTGTCGCGAAAATAGTGCATGATCGTGTTGGTGTATCAAACAGCTTCCGTCGTTTCCCCAATAGATAGCGCCACTATCGTCGAATTTCCAGTGGAACGAAATATTGCATTGGATGGAGTTCTATTAGGTTATCCAAATACAATGGTAGTAGTGACATCTGAAACGATGAATCTCGTTTTCCCGCATGAAGACATCACATTCTTGATTAAACAGTTTTCAGAGGGTGATAGAACATAATGTTAAAAAGTTGTAGCCTATGAGACGGGTGTGGTGGTAGGCCTTAACATCAAGGCCACTCCATTGTCCTAACAGAAGTTGTAGATTACAAAATTGCCATAATAACACATGTGGGGAAATGACGAACATGGACCGGGGTAATGGCGAAGAGTTAGTTCGTGATTACCCCGTTTGTCGCCATGTTCTTTTTCATGGCATATATTTAATGGTAAATTACACTTCTTAAACATCACAACCTAGACTAGATATACTAAAATGAGTGTTGGTTCTATTATCCCTGAATAAATAAATTAGATTTAAACAGCTTTGTATTTACCATGTTTTAAATGCCTGTTGAATTTAACAAGCAAAGTGGCGTAAACAGTTTTTTGGTTATCACTAGCAAACCTAGCAACGTAATGAAGCCAGTCCAAGCGTGGTAATGTGACCTTCTTATGTGATAAGTAGCAGCATCAAATAGACTCTGTATTCAAACACAATAAGCTAAAAATGTGATGTTCGGCATTACCCGGGTGATCGCCATTTCCCCGGTCTCCCCTTTACCTTTAGAAAACTTGAGAAGGCCTACTTTAGCTCACCAAACCAATGAATACTTAAATGTAAAGAACCGCAGGTCTTATACACTTAATTCTAATAGATTTTTCTAACTTGAAGTTGTAGTACAGCAATGAACCGCGACGCAGCGCTAGCAAAATATTTTGTGCGCGGTCAAGCGCGAGAGAGTGCGACATACTATGTGTCGCTCTCGCTTTGTCTGGTCGCCACGTACCAGAGAGAGAGGTGAAGAAAACATTTGATCGCACGCTCTCTCGCACTTCACCGTGAGTTAAATGGTTTGCCAGCGCTTCTTCGCGGTTCATTGCTGTACTACAACTTCAAGCTAGAGAAATCTATTAGAATTTAGTGCACAGGACACGCGCTTCTTAACTTTTAAGTATTGATTGACCAAACTCTGCCCCGGCCCAATATGTAGACCCCTATAGTAAAATATATATTTTGAGTTTTTATTATGCAAAATTAGAATGATTTATAACTAGACCTACCTAAAAAATATCAGCATGATACGTTCATTTTGTACCCGAGGAATAGAACTGTTGTAATCAATCAAGCGCTGGGTAGCCTGAGGGTTAAGTTTGTCTTCTTTGTCCGCGTTTAACAGTAGCCTACCTACTCATGGCCATGGTTTTGTTTCATTACCTTCAAAGCCTTGAGTATTAAGCGGTAAAACCAGAAATATTGAATATTAAAATTGAAAACAATCCCCAAACGACTTTATTGTTGGGAACAAATGCGATTCCAAACAAATTCATTACTTAATTTGTTGTTTTACGTAAGCCCAAGTTTCTTGTCTAATGCAGATCAATGTAAAGCCTGTAATTAATTAATACTTAATGTAAATATAGGAAATAAACTAATGGAGAAGGCATTTCGAATGTTTTCACTCTTGAAGTCTATTCATAACAACACTTTAACATTAAATAAGCCCTTAATTACACAATAACATATGAACAGGAATGGCTATATTGATTTAATTCTTATTTTCAAGTTATGTGAAATCAAATGGATTGGGTTAAAAGAATTTCAAAAATGTTTACCAACAAAACTATACGGCTTTTAGAGTTGTTTCGAGAAAAAAAATCAGCAACATTCGTCTGTCCGACCGTGTGTCAAAAATCTTCTTTTTAATGACAAACATAACAGTTTTTTTATTATTTGTGTAATTAAAATATATCCCAGTTATTGGCTAAAACAATTTTTTTTTTGTATCTTCATAGTTGTCAATAATATAAAAAAATTATAGTTTTTAGCCAATTACTCGGTTATCTTTTAAGTTACAGAAATAACAACAAAACAGTTATGTTTTTCATTGAAAAAGGAAATTTTTCTCTTGAAATTTGTTTGTAAAGTTAGAGGTTTTCGAGATATTTTACATCACAAATTTTTAACGGTCGCCATTTTGAAAATATATGAAAAAGTTTTGTTTTTTTTGTACCTGGGTAAAATATTTTATATCAAATTTGTACTACAAATTTGCATTAAACATACTTCTTCCATCCAAAAGTATTAAGTATTTTGTAAAAAAAAAAAAAAAAAAACGGTGGAAAATTGGAAAACGAAGTATTTCTGAACGTTTGTTTGTGTGAATTTTTCTCTATTTTCACTAGTAGAAGACGTCCTGAAAGTTTCTCCTGATTTTTTTTTAGGCGGAAAAATTCATTTTGGCAGACCTGTCGTTAGAGAAGGTAGGCCTACTGTGGGACTCAATCCAGAACAAGTCTGGCAATACCCACTAAAAGACCGCCCTCCCCCCCAAGTAAGGAAGTCACTCTGGCTTCGAACACAGTCACAAGAGTGTTTCCGCTGACCTCTCCTGAGATAGCTCTACAACACTCCTGTAGCTGCGTAACGGACAGAGACACTCCGCATGCATCACTGGGGGGAGCGTCTGCAGCATCTATGGGCCGTTCCCTAATGGCTGCAAGCAACAATCTGAATAAAAAATGAAGGCAAACAGGTTAGTGTCGATATTGAATGGAGTCGCAGCCTGACGAAACCTATGGCGGGTCGTCCAGAATAGCGGCAGGCCGGGGCCTACCATTTTCCGGGATGTCGAGTCTCCCGCAGATATCAGCTATATGAGGATAGCCTGAGTTGCGTGCATCCTGAAACAGTTTAGTGGCACATCTTATAGCAAAAACTTCTAGGATAGGGATACCAGCTGACCCTAGAATGGTAGAGTTCCTCACGTACCATGGCTGATGCGGGAGTCTGCGAAGAGCAGTAGTCTGAAGAGTCTCCAATTTTTTCCTGCTGGATTTGCTGGCAAGAGCCCACCAAGCGGTAGACGCGTACATCAGCACTGAGCGAACTATTAACAGAAAAATCGTTTTAGCTTTTACTGGCAGAGGGCTATGCCTTGCCAACAAGGGTGAGAGGAAACCCTGAATTGTCTTTCCTTCGGAGACCTCGTTCTGTACGTGTCTCCTGAAGTTGAATCGACTGTCCAGCGTTATAGCCGCCTATAGCATTAAATTATGTTCAGAGTGTTGGTCTTTGATGTTACACTAACCAGTGCGGAGTTCAATTTTACCTCTATGTCATACCAATGTCAAAACGTCAGCTGGACTCATTTTCTAAATGACAGCCGAACTCAATTTCTAAATGACAGCCGGACTCTTCGTCCTCCACCACAAACCAGGTGACTAATGTTTATGACCGTTCGAGGACCTGGACCCATCCGCCGTATACAGGATTGTTATTATTCCACCTTAATTAAATTAAATAAACATTGTCGGTAGCCTAACTTTTCTAACATTTTACGCCTTCTATTTTGTTTCCGACCGTGAATATTTACCGTTTTTTGGTGTCAGCGAAGTGAAAACGGCTGAAGTTAACCTGCATCGTGGGGGTTTTACTTTTCGAAGAAAAGGCTTTTGTTTTTGGACTCAGAAGAATACGAACAAAATTTCCACTTTATGTGGTCAGGTTGTCTTGCACAATTACCGAATTTCTTTGCCTTTTAGCCTATTGGTTTTCATTTGTGTAGGAGATTTTAGACTGTTTGTATGAAATAATATTTCCACGTAAATAAAACATTATTTTTTAAATTAATGCCTTGTATGCAATTAATTTGGATTTAACAGAGATCGATAAATATTATTTCAAATGGTTTAGGTCTACACGCTGCATCGGTGAGCATGCGCAGTGTCTCGTCAAACTTCTGGACTCAATTACGTAAGTACAAAGATCACAAATAAATTGACAGTAAAGCGGCAGCCTTTGCGTGAAAACCATCAGACTCAGTTCGGAAAATAAAATTAAAAAATACAATATACCTGCTTTTAGTCTCAGTTTTGACATAACCTCAAAACACAATACGTTCACTCGACAATAATAGACTATAAATAGAACAACGGACAAACAGTTATATTTAGGAGGCCTAGGGGGTTTGTTTGTGTTCGAGTGGCATACATGTTTTATAATAAGTGTAAATAATTTGTAAATAAACGGATTACCTGTGTTAACACTAAGGACATGCGCGACAACTATTTGTTTTGTAAATAACAGGTGGCGTTGCCGTCGTACACAAGTGTTTATCCATTTGGTGGGCATTATTTAGAAATCTATACGTTAATAAATGTAGATAAAATTTAAATCGATAAAAAACAAGTTTTACTCTTTGGTCTGTTTTTTTAATTGGAATTATTTTTATTCAAATACAATTTCAGTAAACTTTTTTTGTAGTTGGGTCTACCCACTAAACCCTAATCTCTTTTTCCAACTTCTTTCGCATTATAAGAGTTTAAGCCTTTGCATTTTCCGCTGCCTATTTTATTTTGTCGATTTCATCTTCTTTAACGATCAGCTGTTGCATTATGCATCTGGTTTATATTAGTAGCCTACGTGTGTAAACCAATGAAGAAGAAGAAACAATCGACGAAATCAATAACGCAAAGAGTCCCGCGTATCCCGAGTTCGTATATTTGACCTCATCCGATGCTCCGTACTCGGTACGCATAAAGAAGTTATCACTTCAAAAAACACTTTTGATATCCTTAAATTCAGCTCTTTCGTACTAACGGTGTCATAAAATATGTTAGGCCTATCATATAAAGGAACCGTTGAAGGAACGCAAAACTAAAAGGTGCCTAGTCTATGTTATTAAATTCAAATTTTTCGTTGTAAATATATTCTACATATGCTTAGCAATTCACTAAGGGGAAAACTCCTTGGTTTTATTACCTTTCCCAAATTTTGCCGCCATCTTGAAACTTAACTTATGCCGTCTATTATAAAAACACCCTGTTATTCCCGCAAAAACTTTGGCCGCATTGCGCATGCTTCGGGATTCAGGTAACCGCAACCCCCACCACCCTACCCGAACCAGGTGCATGTAGGCCAACTAATAAAAACTCTATACCTCCTGCGCATGCGTCAGGAACCAGGTCACCGCTACCCCCACTGCTATACCCCAATACAAGTGCCTCTGTCCTAACCAATAGTAATTTCTGTGAAAATATCATAATGTACAATAATCTGTTTGCATTTCGTTCGCCGCAAGTCGCCTTGGAGGCTGGCGAACGAAGCGAGCAGGGGACGGAGCCCTTTACAGGTATTATGAGTTTTTTTTCAAAATCGATTCAAAGTAAAAAGTTAGGTTTTATCAGCACTTTAAAACTTTTTCGTAGAAAAGCACTTTAAGGAGATCTATTTTGAAAACAAAACTGATAGAAATTAATACTTTTTGTCAAATAAAGTAAATTTTCAAATAGCTAGTTTTCACAAAAGTCTTCGCTTCATGTGTAAAAACTTTAGATCTTAAATTTCATTTTAAAGCTGGCGTTAAAAATAGCTCTTCTAGTGAATCTTTCAAATGTAATATAAATTGCTTCAATTTGGAAAACGTCTAACTATGTAGTTTAATAATTAATTAAGTACTATAATAAGATTATAAGTATGCCTACTTTTTGTCAAATAAGGTAAATTTTCAAGTAGTTAGTTTTCACAAAAGCCTTCGCTTCATGTGTAAAAACGTTAGATTTTAAACTGCATTTTAAAGCTGGTGTTCAAAATAGCTCTTCTAGTGAATCTTTCAAATGTAATACAAATTGCTTCAATTTGGAAAACGTCCAACTATGTAGTTTAATAATTAATTAATTACTATAGTAAGATTATAGGTATGCCTACTTTTTGTCAAATAAGGTATTTTCAAGTAGCTAGTTTTCACAAAAGCCTTCGCTTCATATGTAAAAACGTTAGATTTTAAATTGCATTTTAAAGCTGGTGTTAAAAATAGCTCTTCTAGTGAATCTTTCAAATCTATACTAATATTATAAAGAGGTAAAGTTTGTTTGTTTGTTTGTTTGTATGTAGGGGGTAATCTCTGGCGCTACTGAACCGACTGAAAAAATAGTATTACTAATAAAAAGCTACACTATCCCTGAGTAACATAGGCTATAATTCATTTCGGTAAAAACCTTTTTTTATTTTAATATTTGTAAATTTAGTCGGAAAAAATCTTAGGTTAGGCCTGGAATGATAAACCAACACATGTATTTACATTTATTACCATAGCAACCAATTGAATAAAATAACAGATAAATATAGATGTTTGCTTCAATATTTCCATTAACAGCTGATTTCAAAATTTGAAGCAATTATTTTTGTATTTCTAGCTTTTAGGTTAGGGATTTAAAGTGTAGACCTGAGCTTTGCTGGTTCTTTTAACTATTATTAACTGCTGTTATAAAATATAAGAAATAATTTGGTTTGAACATTTAACATTATTTACCATCTTAGTTTTGAGGTTATTATTAATACTACAACTTTATTATAAATAAAACATAACGTATGTTTTTAGAAGGTTCCATTGGGGGTTGGCGTGCGAAGCACGCAGGGGTCCCCCCTTAGTGAAATATAAATTGCTTCAATTTGGAAAACGTCCAACTATGTAGTTTAATAATTAATTAATTACTATATTAAGTTTATAGGCTACTATCTAGAAGTAGGCTAGGCATACTTTTTGGGTAAAATGAAACAAGGTTTACCACAGTTCTTGAAACGTGATAAGATTATTTGTGCAAATCTTACACCTGATTAATAGATGTGGCCGGGGGGGGGGGCAAGTTTTAAAATCTTACTATAAAAAATTGTAATAGTGGGAAATTTGAGATATTTCAAAAAAGTTGGAATTTGGGTTTTTTGGATTAAATTGCACTCGAAAACCCTCAAAACTCCAACTTTATGTTTCGAAAGTTTTTGTTGTTAATTACCAACATTCACAAATAACAAGCACGTCAATTTACAATCCAAAAATGTTGGGTTAGTAAAAATATTTCTGTGCCAAATAAAAATGGACTTTCTTCTTTTACAGTAGAGCGTCGAAAATCCGAACTAATTGGGACCAAGGGGGTTTCGGATTATCAATTTGTTCGGATTTTTTAAAACAACCAAGAAAATACCATTTAGGCTAAAATATATGCAATTTAATCAATTAAAGTGATTAAACAGTATAAGTAGTAATGTAACTACAATAAGGTATGTAAGACTACTTGCATATTATAATTTAGAAGAACCTGTACGTACAGTAGACCTAACATGATTACACTTGTAACTCTCAATTACAGTACAGTAAATAGTTAAAAGTTCACTTGTACATAAAAGTTAACACAAACGGAAAATAAAAAAAAATACTTTACAGTACACTACTGTATGTACGACACACTGTCATGATGATTACCCAAAGAGAAATGAATGAACTTTCTGTATGTTTACTGCCAGCACTAAAGCAGCTTATCAGCGTGACAGTGAAAATACTGACAGCCAGTCTGCAGTGAGGGCGTGTGAGAGCAGATATTAAGAAAAATTTAAAAATAGATTTTAATGTCAAACTGCGATGAAGATTTTGTATAAAATGTTTAATGACACAACAATTGGAATTTGCAAAAATGAAAACGAAATTTTTGCAGGGGCTGCCTCAGAACTGTTCGGATTTTTAACGTTTCGGATTATTGACGTTCGGATTATCGACGCTCTACTGTAAATGATGTTCTGGGAAATTTAGTTAAATCCTTGTTATTATGGCAACACTGACATGCTATGCATTGCGCCAGGCCGCCAGACCAGTGTTACAGTGTTGCCAGATTGGTTTTTACCCAAAATCGGGAAGTTTTAAAGATTTCGGCAAATTTTGGGGAAAAGAATATAGTGGGGAAAATATGGGGAATGTTTTTCAATAATGTGATGAACATGTTGAAATTCTTGTAAAATATTAAAAACTCCTCAATATAGTATACGTGCACTGTTAAAACCCCTGCTTAGAGAGTTTCCAATTTAAAAACATCTGGTGTGCACATCACACAACTTTCCTTACCAAAATAGATGCTGTATCAATTATCAAATTTCTCGAGCGAGAGATTGATGATACCATTTTCGAGTTAATAGGAGTATCCGTTTCGAAGAAAGCGGTACTAACTTCAAAACGGTTAATCCCACGGACCTGATTTTGGTCTCAATCGATTTCTAACCTCACAAAATGTCAAATTTGATACCAAATACGGCTAGTTTAAAAAAA
>JAGFPH010015141.1:0-21887 GCA_018207615.1 Philaenus spumarius | reverse complement strand
AGATAAAATCGGGTTACAGTTTGCATGATAGATTGGAATATAGATATTAATTATAAATGGAAAATTGAGAACAATATTGTCTTACATACAAGCCTATACTTTATTAATTAGTTTATTTAAGTTTTTAGTTGATAAAGTGACTCATAAATAATGAAGTGACACAAATACCATTGTCACTTTTCTCCAAGAGGTAAAGAAGAAGTTATCCTTAGCAAAGGTGTAATGCTGTCCGTTCTAAAAACTTTACCTTAACACAACGCTAATAACAACATTGAACTGCAATAATATTATTTAATAAGGTGTAACTTTACTATTCGACTCTAACCTAATATTCTTGCAGACAACGACGTTGTTTTACATTCTACTGTTAAATGTTAAATACAGGTAAACATACTGTGACTAAATAGGTTAGGTTAGAACCTTTTAGGTATTTTTTTAATTATTATTTTTGCATTTCTGTTAGCTCTAGGTTAGCCTAGAGTCGAATAGTAAAGTTGCGCCAAAGAAGTAAACAAACACCAACTACGTAAAGGAAAAAATAGGCGTAAGGTTTTTTTTTACAAAACACTGTTGTGAACTGCAGCTTCGGCTATCTTCGGAAGGAGTCGGGAGTCGCTGCATTTAGATTGCAGCGAAAAACAACGTTGAAACTGCTATTCCCCCACCGTTCCCCTGTACCCCCTCGCCTAGGCCAAGAGGTTCGTTCTTTGAATTGAACCAAGACGCTGAAAACGACGTAGGAGAGCTGCGCGTTGTTACTCTATGTCGTATTTTAACAACTTTTCAATCTACATTGTTACATTTATGAAAAAAAGTACTAAATATTTATATTTGTTAAAATATTATGTTATTAACGCAATTTGGTTGGGGGTTCACTGTACCATTGAACCTATAGCACGAGCCGCCACTGCTCAAATGTCTGTTTTTACTGTAGACCCTACTAATAAAAAAAACCTATATATAACAAGGTTTTTACGCTGGGTTTCTTTATTATTTACTTCCAAAGAAATAGCGAAATTTTAGTTAGGCCTATGACTTCAAACCGAAAATATGCCTACATCAAGAATAAAATTCACTGTTATTCTTTTGCTGAATTTTAAAATAAATATGCACTTTTTAAGTAATCTAATTATTGTGACACAAATGATTAAACGCTTTCGCGTTTGTTGTCTATTTTTTATAAATACTACCGTAGCCTATATTTTTAACTTTTAGTAAGGTTACTAAAACAAATGTTACACTTAAAATACATTGTTTAAACAAGTGTTGCAACCAAAAATTAAGTTCAGAAAAATGCTTGCTCTACAATAACCATTTTTCCAAAGCACGGTGTTTAGGCCTATTGTTTCACAAATTCAAGAAGGAAGAGCACAATAGTTTTTTAAACTTAGGCCTATACCCTAGGCTTATACTCTCCTAAACACAAAAAACGACAAAATCTGTTAACCTACACCAGGTTCACATCTCAAATGACTGTTTTTACTGTAATTGCCTGTAGGCCTAATAATTATAATGAGGCTTATTTTTTAAGATGACTTAATTTTTACTTGAAATGAAAAATGAAATATACCAATTTATTTGAGTTAGGCCTACTAAAATTCTCTGTTATTTCTTTTGCTGAATTTTAAACTAAACATGCACTTTTAAGTAGGCCTACTGTATATCTACTTATCGTATAGTTATTAGATTATGATTTAGAACAAACTAGATTCCTCATTTAAAACCACCTAAATTAACAGCTGAAGTAAGAAGAAATGTAGAAATTAAGTTAAGTAAATACAAATACTACAATATCATCTAAAACCGTCAATACTTTATTGAAAATGCATCACAATATTGCAAATAAAAAAAAATTAGAAAACCATTAATCAAAACTTGATGACTAGGTCAAATTATGGCGGCAGCCATTTTATTATTTTTTAACCAAGGTAACCACAAAGCGACGGGCGGGGGCATAGCAATCAAATTAACACATAAGAATTAGTTAATATAATATAACAGCTGATTTCGCCCATCATCTGTAATTCTTAAACAAAACCCAGCGTAGATTATATTTTGGGGTTATGTTTACAACTTCAACCATTAAAATTTCTTGTGATGTTAATTTTCTTATATACTAGGGGCTCTGCCCCTGGACACTCCGCGTCCCAACCCCGCCTCGGCCTTCGGCCTCAAATGGCTGCTTCGCTTCGCTCGCAGTTGGAAAATCTTACCTAATCTAAAAAAAAACTGGTAGTTGTGAAGAATTATAATAACACCTGATTCTAATAATTAGCCCAATAATTGGTGTTTTGGTTCATTGTAGGCCCACCCTAAAATTATGTTCAGTTTTTGATCAAAATTAGCTGTTTTATATATAATAGGTTTGTAACAACCAATGTTTGAATTGAATTAAAATATAGTTAGCATTTTTCGTTGATTTTTGTTTGTCTTTGTTTTAAGTTGATCAATGTAACCTCAAAAAGGTAATACTCTTCAAATTTTCTAAGTAATGTTGCTATGGTAATGAAAGTAAACAAACATGATGTGTTGCTAAGTTTTTTATACGAACAGCTGTTTTTGTGCCCCTGATAAAATCAGCTGTTTTTGATAAAATCAATAGAAATCTTTCTTCCATAAGATTAACATTGAAACTTTGAGGGCCACTGGGGCGTAGCTCTAATGTCCTAGGTGTCCTAGGACTTTGGTAAATGGCCTAAAACCTTCCAAGGGTTAACCTGTGTTACTATGCAAAATTTAAAAGCAATCGGATGAATGGTATAAGAACGCAAAATGGACAAAGAACCAAAAAAAAACCCCATAAGGAATACACAGCAGAAATTTGCATTTGATTATAACGTTTGTAAGGCGAAAGATACATGATTTGTAATGCTTGATGACATATCTGTGAATGATTACCTGCAATTTAAAAAAAAAAATAAGGAAATCGGCCGGATAGAATGGCCGTACTGACTGCCACAAGTTTTCATAAATTCTTTTAATATATAGATTAGTTATACAACTAATGTAGGCTTCTATAACTATAAGTTATATGGGCTTCTACACGTTATAAGATTTGCTTTGGGGTTATAAACTGTATATAAAACTAACCTTTGATCATCAATATATTCGTTTATACAAATTTAAAGAAGGATACCTACTGTTTAACTTCGCAAACATTCGTACATCTTTGTATAACATATTTGATTATTAATTTCTTTACTGTAATATTAACAACTTCTAAATCATTTGATCTATCAATATGAAATAAAAGGTAACTAAAAGATAATATTTTTACCTTTCTTTAAATATATAATAACGGATATAAATAAACAATTTGAACAAATAGGCCTACAGTTTTATAATCCTTATAATTGTACACATTTACCGAGTTAAAAATCCCCGTAGTCATAGAAGTTATCACTTCCAACGTGTGGTCTTAAGCACACCCAGTTAATTTTTTATTCATTAGCTGTCTGGATTTTTTCAATAGCCTACTACTATTTGTAATGTAATCAACGTAGGCCTACAACGTGTGTGTTATACATTAGGACAATATACAATGTGAGTTAAAATTATGGCAATATAAAATAAAATATAATTTTATTTTAACAAAATGTAAAATAAAATAGGAAGAAAGTAGCTAATGATGGGGTAGACTTATGGGCTAGCAGAAAGATTTACACAATCTTTTTTTATTTACACAAAACTTGAATTGTTATAAAAATAAATAACCTAAAAAAACAGTTTATTGTGAATAATAATAAAAATAATGCATTTATTTAGTTTCCTAATTTTACAATAATAGTTAAGTTAAATATATCAATGGCTAAAAGCACAATAATTGTATGTCCATTTATGTAAACTTTCGGTAAAGGCAAAAAGAAGATTTTTAACTAGGGGGGGGGGGGGGGGAATTTCCAAATACCTATAAATACTCAACAGGCTTATAAATGAATGCATTAGAATATTTTATTAGACAACAATAAAACCTTTAAGATAATTTGTATTAGTTCTGCCAGCTTTAATGAAATATAATAGCCTAAGGCACACTTTTTTTGCGCACAAGTAATTTAAGTGACTTGTGGACATACTACATGTGTGCATATAATTAAATTGCCTGTTGATTATAATCTTGATGTGTTCAGATGTTGCAAGTCCACACATACAATAAGTGGGCACACAGGCATTAAGCTTAGACTTGATGATGGCTGTGAAAACTTGTATGTGAGGACATACAATAAGTGTGCACAAACAAAAGCTGTCTTGTTCATAATAATTTTTTTTTTAAACTTCACCACAATTATTATTATTTGGAAGGGACATACAATGTTTGTGCATCTAGAAAGAGCTATACACCTTAACAATGATACAAATATTTCATTTTGGCCAAAAAGTGGACATAAAAAATGATTGTGCTTTTAGCTATCGATGTGGGTTTATAAGTTTATATAGGCTTAAGCATTCTGTGATAAAGTCAGCTAGATTCGTTTAATTTTAATTATGTTATTTGTAAAACTGTATTAGCTATGAATGAATAAGCCATGATTTACATCTAGTGGCGAGCGATTTAAACTAAATTTAACACACGTATAAATAAAATATATATTCGCATTCTGTGAAAACATGAGACCCATTACACATTTTCATCATGTAATTGTCATTACACATTTTGTAATCATAGGGTTGTCAGATACTGGAATTTGAAGGAATTATTTATTGCATACTAGGATTTGATAGGATTTTTGTATACAAGTATTAGTTTGTGTATCTCAATATTAATGAATTGTGTTTATTTTTGTACGGTATTGCATGTTTATGCATACATTTTTAACAATTGGTAAATTAGAGAAAATTAAGTTTTACTGAACAAGCGTTTTCAATAACTAAAAGTGTAGGCCTAGGCCTACATGTCTTCGGTAAAAATATAATTTCTCTTAAAATATTTCCTGATTTTGATCAAATGTATACTACATATACACAACATGTGTATAAGAATAATATTAAAAAATGAGGTTCCTATATCAATTTGTAGACCATTTCATGACTAGGCCTATAAAAAGTTACAAGGTATTCCACCTTAAAAATTTGTAACGGCCGGCATTTTGAAAATTATAAAAATAAATTCTTTGTATTTAGTACACTTGTCTTGTAAATCGTAACATACAAAATACTTATTCCAAATTTGAACTCGATATCTCAACTATTTCTGGAGTAACAGTGAGTTTTTGTAAAAAATCAAAATGACGGATTGTGACTAAACTAAGCCGAATTCGAAAAAAAGTTACTAATTTTTTTTATTTATTTCAATGAATACAATCGGATCCTGTATAGCCCGCTAGAGGAGTCCTCAAAAGGCGCAAAATATATAAACGTATTCCATGGCCTTTATAAGTCAGCCATTTTTGGATGTCTCTAAGGATCAAAATGTCACGGAATGGCAAAAGAGTAAACTATTGAAAATATTACAAGCGATTAATATTGGTTTGTATAATTCTAGAATTACCGGTATGTGAAACGTCTATATAAACGAACGTTGCCCTTTATACCTTTTCTGTATGCCAGATATAGAGATAGATGTCAATCGGATATCTCTAAGGTGCAACACACCCGGAGTGGAAACAGGCGTGAAAATCACACCACAAAGCGCTCTGGGTGCGCAGAAGCTTAGCCACGCCTCCTGGAACATATACTCGGAAGAGGAGTACTCAAAGGCGCAAAATATATAAATGTATTCCAAGGCTTTATAAGTCAGCCATTTTCGGATGTCTCTAAGGATCAAAAAGTCACGGAATGGCAAAAGAGCAAACTATTTAAAATACTGTATATATTGTGATTATATTGGTTTATATAGTTCTAGAATTATGTGAAACGCCTATATAAACCAACTTTGCACTTTATACATTTTCTGTACTCCAGATATAGAGATGTCAATCGGATATCTCTAAGGTGCAACACACCCGGAAAGGAAAAAGGAGCAGGGCTAGAAATATATATATATATATATATATATATATATATATATATATAAGAGGCCTATGAGTGTTTCGCATGCCATTTCTTTTGCTCCATACACACACATATTTTATTATTTATTTTTGTTTAGTAAAGGAGCACAATTTATCATATCTTCAAAGTTAAAATGTTAAATGATATATGCCATTATCAATTTATTTTTTACTATTTTACAATATAAAAGAAGTTATAATACAGGTATAGGCTTAAGTCTAATCTCTAACCTAGGTAAACGTTAATAATAATAATTCATTATTGTATTTATGTCTTTTTATGTGCAACGTAAACATATATCTTAATGTCTAGTAAATACCTAACCATCATCAGTTCCTGTAACCAGTGTTTAGTATATTTAACAAATATTTTTTTAAAGTCATAAACAAAATATTACATTATAAAAACATAAATGAGAAAAATGAAGAAAATAGTTTGTTATACATTAACACATAAATACACACTGAAATTGTGCGGATTGTTGAGGCAAGGGGACAAACCAGACACTCAAACAGGCAGAGATAAATATCAACAATAAGAACACGTAATTATAACTAAATAAAACTTGACCACACAAATATAATAAATTAAAAATCGCTTGTTTACGAACAGTAATGTATATACAACAAATGAAACAATAATTTACAAACAATTGGATGGCCTGATGCCAGAATGAACTAACTGATAATTTCACTTTTTTCAGTATGGAGGTTTATAAGTTTTACTTATATTTAGGTCTATACATCCTAATATATATAGAAACAAAGTCACTTACATGGTTTGACATACTCTTTGATCTTATACAAATTATATCCATATGGTTTACCTTAAGGTTATTACATATTATATATATAAAACCACTTAGTTCATTTTGGCATAAGTAGTACATAACAAATAAAAAATATGCCATTGTGAACTGATATATTATTTAAGTAAAAAGTGTTAAATGAAATGGTTTATAATCATAAGTGAGCTGTAAGTTTATTATTATTCATCAATACTTTCAATTTTTTCTCAAGTTATCAATTTAAGTAGATAAAAAAAATTTTGGTTCACTCTGGCACACTTTTTTCTTTAAAACTTTGAAATTGGCTCAAAATTATTCCATTTTCGTGGTACATCTTGGCACACTTTATTTAAAGAAAGTTTGCTCAGAATAAAATAAAAATGCAATGTTATTTTCAATATGTTTTATTATAATAATGTATAAAACATTTTTTACTAACTTCTTACTGTCAGCCATCTTGCCTCACAGTTGGTTCAGTTTGGCCTATAACAAAATGAAATTTCCCACTCTTCCAGAACACAATAATAAAATTGCCCTCTCGTATCAGCTGTTTTAACTCTGGTTCACTCTGGCAAATGAAATAAACTGGTTTTTACCGCCAGAATTTGACACTAACTCAAAATAGAGAAAAAGTCACTTGGTTCACTCTGGCATCAGGCCATCCAATTATAAACTATATATCACTTAGTAACACAAATTAAGTCGTCAATTACTTCGTATTTCAATTAGTATTTCCTATTAAATTATAATTTGAAAATTAGTATATAGTAAAAAATCAGCTGTTTAGATAAACTCAATAGACAAGTAAAAGCCTACAGCAGTTTAGATATATTGTAAACAGCTGATTATTGTACTAACACTAAACATCTTACATCAGTTGAGTTATGAATTTTAAATAAATAGTAACATTTTGTTGAAATTTTATTCCTAAATTTTCTTTTAAACTATTTTTAAATACAAACCTTCTCTTCAAAATTTAAATCATACCCTTTAAACAGATATACAAAATTCAGTAGATTCATAGTTTTACGTAACAAAATTATTATGTGGATAGACGCATTAACATAAAAGTGGGGTTATAAAAACCAATATCCATTTATACTTTTTTACTTTTTTAACTATTATATTAGCAAACCATTTTATTTTTATAAACTGTATCGTAGTATAGTGATTGAATAACATCTCTTGACAATTGCATTGTATCTGGTGGTAACAGGAATTTATCTTAATTCTTTCGATAAAATAGTCAAAAAGTCAAGCTTAAGAGTTGGTACTCATATGAGTTTAAAGCGCACTAGAGAGGCTACAATATTGCTTGCATACACTTACGATTTTAATAAAGACAGTCTAATTTTTAAAATCCGCCATGTGTAAAAGACATGCAGAAAGTTCCAAAGTTTTAATGTTTTTAAGTGACTCGACTGAAAATCATATTTTCCGTCGTGCTTATAAACAAACTTCTTTAATCAAAATGATCAATTTCCTATTTTTCCACCTACTAATTATAATTTAGATGTTCGTGAACAATTTCCTGCAAATTACTAAAGATAGCCTATGTTACTCAGGGATAGTGTAGCTTTTTATTTGTAAAACATTTTTTTTATTCGGTTAAGTAGTTCCAGAAATTACCCCCTACATACAAAAACAAACAAACAAATTTTACCTCTTTATAATATTATTATAGATTATGTTTAAAATTTGTTTAAAGAAAAGTTGTATTTCAGATTGCTGTATGGGACAGTTTCGTTCTAGTATTGCACATCCATCAAGGAAAGAAAGTATGAAAACAAGTTTGCAGGTTGATAATTAGTATTTCATGTTACTAAGTTAGTTGCGTAAAAATAATATTATTTAGACATAATCATTACTAATTCGTCTGTTATGTATACCAAGGTTTCGGATGTCTCAAGCATCCACCTCAGGTATCACTCTTGCGAGGTCGTCTGAACATTTAAAGTAGTTACCACACATAACACACACACAAACATCGTCACCATATTTCACCCGGCACTGGCCGGTGCTTGGATTCTGAACTATCAACCGGCGTCGGCGTTAGTATAAATACCAGTAGATCACTAGACGGACAAATAGAAGGTGTTTATAAACTTAATACTGTATGTTAAATTCAGTCATCCGGAGACTTTCTCTAAGAAACTAATCGTGAAAGTGTTTTTATTTACTATGACTAAGCAAGTAATACAGTGTGATAGGTGGAGAAACCAGAACATTGATTCGTCTTTAGTACAGAAAGAATCCTTTCCTACTGACTTCCTACTAGTTGAGCCTCCTAACTGGAAAATTTGTTGGTTCACTGTCTTCTTTCGTGGGAGCATCTTCCATAAAATATTTGATGACGTCTGCAATTGGTTTCTTTTCTAAAGGTCTCAAATTGCTCTAAAACGAATAGCCTACGCAAATTAATCAATAGTATATTCTCTTATTTGCCAGCACAAATGCACCTTTTGGAACTTTTGCTGAGGCTAGTAAACTTGTTTTGGACTGCCTCTACTAGAACTTGGTACGTAATAATTCATGTGTAAAAGTCAATTAAAATAGGAGTAGTCTATTGAAAATTAATGTTTCTTCAAAAATACAGTTTATTCCTGGTACACTCGTCCTATTGTGTAATAGTTTTATTAAGAAATTAAATTTTTAAATAGTTTTCAATAGTTAATATTTAACCTAAACTTTTTTTTAATGTAGTCCACAAGGCAATTAACGCCTCGGTCTTTTGATTGTATTATTTCTTGAAATAAGTCACGGTGTATAATTTGTGTATTTTCCATAGTAAGACCAAACACATTTCAATAAAGTAGGTCAAACTTATTCTTGTCAAACACCTACAGACAACTGATGTTTGATACAACAAATTTTGCGTATGAAATCAACTCTTTCTCAATACTTCAACTGATTTTGAGAACAGCAAGTTGGTATTCAGCCAATATATCTGAACCTAGGTACTAAGTTTACACGTAGTTGCAGATAAATATTGTATAAACATTCCTAAATACTCTTGTTGAACATTTACAAAAGTGCAGTTATTTGAACTGAAATTACTATTTAGAAAAGTGAATTCTTGATGCGCAAATTAGAATTTGATTTCACCTAATTGGAACATTTTCTTCTAACTTATAATTCTAATATTGATCACAAAAAATAACATTTACATCCTAAAAATCTTTTCTTTTCGAAGACTCATTGTTGGTTGTCGCATTCATCGTTTTCTGACATGATTTTACAAACTAAAGATACTAGTGCTACATCGTTAACTTTTATCGCCATAGTCTGAAACTTAGATTCTGACGATCTAAAATGTTGATTAGTACATATGGTTTGGTGACAACAAAAAGATTAAACATTTGATTTTCAGAGATTTTCCGAGGTTTTGCCCCACTGTGCTACTGATTGGTGGTTCCAACTATAGCATACTGGACGTGCACCTTTAGGCTATCGGCCACTCTGATCCCCTTATTGGTTAAATAGTAAATAGAAATCTAGTTTTTGTGTGGGTTACATTTATTATACTTTGTTAATTGCATCATGTTCTATAATTTGTTTCGTAAAATTTAGTATAAGTACTGTAGGTGTTAATATAGCGGCTGTATAATTGAAATTCGTATTTACAATCGAAACTGTCAGAATTAAAACCCACGTTAAAACCACATTCCCTATTTACAATATTCACTTAAAATATTATTTTTTTAAATTAATTGAATTCATATAAAACATTGCAAAAGCTGCAACGAAATATTTTGTCTAAAATTCCTGAACCATATATATATATATATATATATATATATATATATAATCAAAAATCATTTCACTTTTTTACTGACATTAATAATTTTAAAAGAAATCAACAATTAGGGTGTGAAGGTTTGGATCATATCTTTATATTTGGGTTTTGAAATAACAATATATTAAATAGTTTATTGAAATTTGTGAGCCATAATCAATGATAGCGCTTGGTTGGGTTGACTATATTGGTTCAATTCCCATGCATGTGTAAAACTAATTTTATGGATAGAAATGGTGGAAAAATGGCACAAGATTTTCTATAATATTGCGAAGCATAAAAAGCATGAAATAAACAGATTTAATAAATCAAAATTATTAAATTGTGCGTACCTTCCATGAAAGAAATGTTGCAAGATGCATGGATTTTCATATTTTTCGATAAAACAAGAACATGTATTTTTCAAAATTTTCTATATATATACTTTGAAACTATTTACAATTAGTAAAACATTCATATTAAGACATATTTAAGCTAAACATCATAAATGCAAAAACTTATATTATGTAGATTTGAAGGCACGTCACACAAAACTACTAGCTATTATAAAATGTTAGTTATATAGAATAAAATTTAAATCAGTTAATTGAGACCTTCCTATGAGGGACGGAGGAGGGAGCATGTCAGCTGGGCGATTGATTGTTGGGAGCGAACGCTCAATTTAACCGTAAAACTTCCGAAACTAACAATGATAAATTACGATGTTTAACAAATTTACCTTTCGCTGTGTTTTCAAACCTACAAAATGTGTAACATATTTTTCACAAATTTGAAGGAGTAATGATATTAAAAACATATATTTTATAGAAGTACTTCTCCATCATTGACAAATTGTACCTTCGAATTGTGTTTAATTTAAAACGTACGCTTTTTTCATTTGAATCCTATACTTGCTTTTCCTGAAGTTACATTTTTTGGTATTTTAGGTACCGGATGACATGGACATATTAATTAAGCACCTATTTTGTTCGGTCTATCAGTCAACTTTAAAGACTACCTCGTTTTCGAATCGTTATGGTTACATCGTCAGTCAATCAATCGATGGATGTCAATATCAAATTTATAAAACATACTTACACACAACACAATTAATTTAGTGTACATACAAATACGGATGAACGAAGTTTATTTTTGCCCAAAATAACAGAGCTTAGTGACTAGTGTAGCGGTAAAGTATAATTATTTGTAAAGAATGTTGTAGTACCACGAAATAAATTTGTTTCTAAATTCATAGTAAAATATTGGTTTTCGTCTGTTTATTTTAAGGTTTGAATTCTTTACAGCGGTGCAAAATTAATTGTGATAGGCCTACTTTATCCTTTCCGAAATTTATTTTACGGACAAAAGACAAATTAAAGATCCTTTAATGTTTCAATTTTTTAGGATAGAATCATTCAAGAGTTTAGAATCCATACAAATTTTGTCAGTTTAAAAGAAAATTTGTTTTTCAATCATTTTTTAGAAACGGTAATTTCTGATTGAATGCTTTATTTTACAACAATTAAGTAACATAAATTATAAATTCTATTTAATCCCGCATCCTACCATTACAATCTTCCGACTACGCTCGTGCTGTCTCGACCAATTCTAAACCAACAAAGCTAGTTAGATAAGTAACAATTATGTGCATCAGAAAATCATTACAACGTTTCATTGTTGTGCACTGGTAATTGATGCTCGGAGGCAAATTTGTTTTTTTCGCTCCGTTTTGCGCAGACAATAGCTTGTAAAGATTCCATCGCACCACGACTGCCGAAGCCCGTTGATCCTAGCTCGACTTTACGTAACTGGTTTTGATCGATTGCGCTAGTCAAATTTTCAACATGACTAAACAAAGAGAAAGTAGTTCGAAACATTCTTGTACGTTGGTTTAAGCTACTTTTTAATATGTTCTTGTGAAGTAATACAGGTGATAAAGTTAGTTAACCCAGTCGATTAGTCAGTAAATAAAATAGATAGTTGTTTTAAATCAGCTGTGAAACAATGAGTCTGATTACCAAAGTGTTTTAGTTGCAAATTTGTACTATTATTTGCAAGGAGGTCAACTTTTATTGAGCAGATGCCACGGCAATCTCACAAATTACAGAATATATAAAAACATTATTTTAAAGGGGGATAATTGCATTAAAAAATATATATTGGTACACATTTACCTCTTGCACACATTTAGGTAGTTTATTATAGGGTCAGCTAATTGAAACCATTAACAAAATAATAACGTAGTTGTAAACTTTTAAAAAATATACTAGTCTGACACTAGTTTAGTTCAGTGGTGTAAAATCCCTCTGAGGATGATAATTATGGCATTGAAATGTGAAAAAGAGTATTGCAATAAACATAACTTTTCATTAAATTGTTCTGTTACTATTTTTTGTTCCTTCTATTTGTGGTTCGGGGTTTCCTTCAATCATTGTGAATTTTGTCGCCACAGTGCTATTCAACTTTTCTAATTTATTATGGACTTATTGTATGATAGTGTATGTAGGCTATTCAGTGTTTGCACAAATTACAAATACCCTCAATCCGACGTGGACAATCACTTTTGCCTGCGTTGGGTTGTACTTATTATAGTTTTGCTAAATCTCCGAAGAACTTGTTTACTTCGACAGTTGAGTACTTACGTTTATCCGCGACGCGTTCTGGGTATTTTGCTTCGGCCAATGTCAGAATAAAATGCTCTCTCCGCGATGTGAGAATTTCACGATGTCCACATCGCGGAGTGAATAAAAGTGTCGTCCTTTGTCCGGATTCGGCATTTGAGTGTGAAATATTTGAGTGTAACTGAAAAAATTTATTCGTTTTGGCTCTGAATTAATAACCTACCTGAGAGCAAAGTGTGTTACTAACGCCAAATATAAATATCCGAAATGGATTTTTGTTTTGCAGTTTTTATTATTGCACACTTCTTTACAAACATGTTGATATGTAATTCATTTTATATTTCCCGCACATGTTCACAAAAAAATTTAAACTATCCTTTTGTGAGTTTTAGAACATAATCATAGGACGAACCCAAATATATATATTTATACATTTATAAATATCTTATGTATATATAAATATATATTTACGAACCCTAATCAATATATATATACGACTAATAAATACTGATGGTGATTTGTTCATTGTGGTTTGTACATGCGTGCATCTATAACTCCTCAATCTACCCCCGCAGCCCCATTGAGGTAGTATGGTAAAATAGCCTCCCTATCCGAGGACGAAAAAGAAGGTTTCGGTTTGAAAATGCAGTGGCCGGGTTCGGATATACGGGTATCAAAATAGCGCAACGCTCCAATGCACTTCTTATGGGAAGTTGGTGAAGCAGTCGGGAATTGAGGGCCGAAGTGGCATAAACTGGCCAGGATGTTCGTGAATGTTATAGAAACTTCCAGAATGTTCTAGAATATTCCATTATGTTCCAGAACGATCTAGAATGTTCCAAACGGGCTATGAAGGTAGATCTTAAACTTGGCACATATTACTCTTAAGTTATATACAGGAGAGAACAAACATTTGTATTTCTATTATTTGCGTAAAATATTTGTCGTATAAAATTACTTTACTCATAGACGTAAAATGCACCTCAAACAAACGGGAGGACATCGTGTTTTTTTGCGCTTACTGCACCATAGCTGATCATGTATATACGCTGAAATGAGAAACATAATTGATTTGGATGAAACTAACTATACGATCTTGGACCAGTAAACTATTTATATCTGCTAGCGCAACCGCTGCTATGCTCCACTGTTAGTCAGTTGTAAAACTCAAAGTCGTCTGTACATTTCTCTAAATCCACCTATTTTATTTTAAAGTGTTGGTTTCTAGCGGGGAGGTTATTATGCATGATTACAAAGCATTTCTCTCTTAGATTCATGACAAAGACCATACGATGTCATTGTAGCGAGAATCCAAAATTTATTTTCAGGTGTGTTTTTAGGGGCTTAACACCACCCCGAATGTTAGCAAAAAGTTAAATACTCCTTTTCTGACATATAGAAAAATGTATTCACAAATTTATTTACATTATTTTTGTTTTAAGGTAAAACATATAACTTCTCATAAATACAAAAAGTAATGAAACAGCTCTATAACCGTGTGTTCCTAAATTATCCGAGACAGTAGACTTTTAATTTTAGGGTAGAGTTGTTCCTCAGCCCTCGCCTCGGGGGATGGGGGACGTCGGCACAAGACACGTAATAATTCGTTAAACCAAATTTATTCCCTCGGAGTTATTTCATTTTGTTGTTCTTCTTGCGGTTTGAAAGAACCCCCGCTATTCTTCCCGTTTTGCCCGGCTGATTCCTTCAGTCTCATGATTAGCTTGCGTTGAGGGGTTGTTTTGAAAAAAGGAGGAAGTTAATTTCAGAATGCGACAGCCGAAGGGCATATGCACCTTCCCTCAGCGTTCACCTTGGTAAAAAACATATGCATTTATAAGTAGGTTTAAAATATAAATTGGAAAACAACCCTTGGAAACAAGAAAAAGTAGCATAAATAACTCGAGTATTTGGTAAGGGTAAACATTTTCATTAAGACGTGTTTTCACCTGCTAAAACAGTTGGTTTAGATGATTTAGACACGCCTTACAGCCCCTGAGCGATGTTGTATTGCTGAACCTTGATGAATATCTGTTGGGTCGTTATTTTACTAGACTGACATTCAATTAATAAGTCTGATCCTTCTCGAACGTTCTGATAACGAACTACTTACTCTCAAATTTGACGGCTTAGTTTCAAAATTAAAAAGGGCAATTAAATTATTTTAACAATAGCTATGTCTTAGTTTCTGGGTTAATACAGGTAAATAGCAATTTGTTTTTTCTTCCATGACAAAGAACTGTATGAGCGCCTTTTTAAAAGAATGTTAATTATTTTCTTTTTTTTGGGGGGGGGGGAATTTAATGAAAGCGCTCAGGCGATAACAATAATAATTTAATTTTTTACTAACCACAAAAGTACATGAATAATTTCTGTACATACATAAGTAATTTCTGGGCAAACTACAATTCAAACAAAATGAAACTAACCTGAATACAAATCGAGAGAAACGAAAAGGAAACACAAAACAATACAAAACAAATACCCTTATGCAAGCCTTCCATAGTAGACTCAAAAAGTACTTAGTAAAAAATCTAAAAAATACTTTTACTTTAAACTAATATCAGCTCCAAGAGCAAAAATCTGAAATAATGTGATGCTTCATAATTAACAGATTACAAATGATTATTAAAACTTTGAAACTAACATCCATAATATAACAAATTATTGATTAATGTATGCAATTTTTAAGCGTAGTAAACCATTTAGCTATATTTTGTCTGCACAGTTGCGAAAAATTGTTGTGAAGCTATTTAGATTCGCCTGATTCCAACTTTCGTAAAATTAAATTTGTAGTGCCCCGAATCCTGGAGATAGTTTAAAAAATAAACATGGACAGTGTCAAATAAAGTTGTGTCACATATTTTAAATTTCCGATTATAAATATATTCACAATAATATTCAAAAATAAAACTACATCAATAATAAGGACTTTAAAATCTGAGAAAAAAAACCAATAGAATTGTAAATAATTGTCATAAATGGATACGCCTACTTTTGACTATTGGACAAATACTAATAACAATTATTTTATAGGACTATTGTTATTATTATACGCCTAATTATAAATTACATGTAGTCCATTATGCATTTTTTAAGGAAATGATTTAAAATTGACCTGTCCTAGAATTTTGTTTATAACTTTGTCTTAATTAAGCAACTTTTTATTGTTTTTGCTTATTAAATTATTGTGTAATGTTAAACCCAGTTTTATTAGATTTGTTTACTAAAATAATGCAAATAAATATGAATAAAAACTAATAAAATTTCACAATAAACTATTTATAATCGTTTTATACTTTACAGTCCCTCCCGATTAGTCTGTTTTATACTTTACAGGTTTACTAAACCTTCCCGTCTCTTTCAAATCTTCACTATCTTCCTTGTTACAAAACCGCAAAATCTAAATAACTTATATTTTTATTCGAAAATGAAAAACAATAGAAGTTTTATAAAAGCAAACCAACTACACTTACGAAAAAGCCGATCATTTTTGTTTTTTACGAAACTATGTTTGTGATATTTGGTTTGCGAAATATAGATTCCCTGGCTGAATTTCCATTGAAATACTTTTGTAGTTATTTGTGTTTAAAGTATTTTATAATATTTGGTAAAAAAATAACGAGTGAATTAAATCAAACCATTTCAATAAACTCATACCACAGAATTAAAACGTCCTGATTACCTGCGGTGACGGATTATTCTTCAAAACTCAACTTGTAGGAATAAATTGTTTTACAAAGAAATTTGAAGTATATTTATTATAACCGTATTTTTATGGCACATAAAATTAAATCTATTTTTTCACTAAACGTGCAATTAATGATTTTTATAACTAAATGTCGAGTGGGTGTAATTTCTCCAAACAACAAATAATTACTAATTGTAAGTTACGTGTTTTAATTTCCACATGTAATTTACTGTCGACATAATAGATGGTTAAGGTTGTCAAACTGTAGATCGTTTCACATGCAAATGTTGAAGATGATAATGAAGCAAACAGCCTTCTGGCGAAGTAGTCTTGATATTTATTGGGTTCCTTATTTTCTGTGAGCTATCGGCTATTTTATTATTATGTTTTTCTGGTTCAATATAAAACGTGGGCTACCGATCTTTGAACCATTATATTGTCAGTTCGGTAAAACAATATCATCATAAATTACATTTTAATAAGTTAAGAATACAAATTAATTGTAGATGGCATTATAATATTAATATTTGCAAAAAATTTTCGTTAAAATTAAAAGTGCCCATACTTTAAACTTTACAATAAAATGCATATAAAATCACGGCATGGAAGTAGTAACACTTAATTAGTAATATTTAATCTTTACTAAGTGATAATAAACTGAGAAAAATAATTTGTACCATACAATGTGCAACAGACATAATATAGGAATGAATATCTAGTAAAGGAATCGGTTAAACTAATAAATATTTCACACACAATGAATCTGGGGAAAACATTTTTTGAAATGGCTTAAAAGGCAAATTTTTGCGGCAAATAGATTTCCAAAAACTTATTTAAAATAAATTTATTTTAAGTTATAGCCTACAAAATTTTAAAGTTCTTTCAGAAGTAAAAATTTAGAAAAAAACTTTATGACTTACCTTGTCAAGTTAAGATGGTTTTGATAAAGATACAGTTACAGAGTAGTGTAGTTTTATTTAGTTTTCACAAAACTGTTGTACTCTAAAAAAAAGATTTTTCCAAACTTTACTAACGACATGAACAAAGCTTATAGAGGAAAAATTATAACAATTTAAAATAGAATTAATTATAATGACTTAGGGCTGCAAATAGAATGATTTTTGTTCAATATTTTTTTTTCTACATAACACCTGATTATATATAACATTGGGATGTTGAAGGGAGGCACCTTGTCTTTAAATAGAATGAATCCACTTTACAAAGATATTAATTTCATATTATATTACTATAATTAGTAGTTCATCACAATAAATCAAGTCAGTTAACTAATCATTGCTACTACTGGTAGCTTTTGAAAACATAACCAATAAATACTGTATTAAAAAAAACATACATACATATAGATGAATACATTGTATAAACACTTATAACAATACGAAAAAATCAGTTGAAATACACAAATATAATACATACATTATTAATAATTACCCACTTTATATTTATACAATTAATTGTCTTCTATGCTACAAGATAGCTCTAATTTGGAGGAATTAATTGCTGCTCTTTCCAGCAGCAGTTGTTTTACTTTATTTTTTGTAAATTTTGATATTTCTAGTACATTATACGAAGAACTTGACTGGTTGTAAAATATGATGTCTTTATATAAAGGAAGCTTTACTAAATACTAAGCCTGTGAATACATGTGCGGAGCTATCGCTATTGAAGTTAAAATGTTGCGACGAGGGGCGCAACAAACGGATTAACGATCTGAATCGACCCTCTCCGAGTCGTTAAATCTACTGTTTACTACTAACAGAGATAATTAAAGGAAGAGGAATAGCTTTAGTTAGCTTTGAAATTAAACAAACTAAATCTGGTTGGTATACTGAAAATATTTATCAAATCGAGTAAGCAAAATAATTATGTAGCTAATAAATTCAATACGATAAACAACAATAAACTACTAGAAGTATACGACGTATCGTTGAAATGCTTAGTAGCCACCAAAACAAATTTTTTTGATTATAATACCAGATGTTTTACTCTCACACACCTATAACACTGTTGTCATTCTTCCTGTGTCATCTTCCTAGCTCAGTTTTTCATCCCGTTTTCTTTCTAAGGTCAACCTTGGTAGATCACTGTTTTAGAGTTCTTGAAGGTACAATGATTAATCGATAGTGCATCCTACTTCAAATGTGTTTTACCTGCAGTTTCAATGTGTTGATTACAGTTCAAACATTGTAGATTAAGTCTAGTACTCGTAAGCCCCTGTGAAAAGATAACAGGAAGATTAATTACAAGGGCATCAGAAATAAAATTTAATCATGTATACGAATACTATACAAAAACAATTCTAGGCCATACAATAACTACTCACCAACAATAACTATGGTGAGGGAATTTTTATCCGGGAAATTTGTACAATTATAAGGATTACTAGCTCAATACCCGTGTTTCGATACGGGGAATTGTTTTGCATCACTATGTTACATAATTGTAATATTTCTCCCTCATTTTCTTTCATTTCACGAAAGTGAATTATTACATGCATGTTCAATTAGTTTGGTATGTTTTGTTCATTGGCAGCCCGTCAAACTTATTCGTCAAGGTGTGTTTGCTGAATAATTTAAATCAATTAAAAATAAAGAATTAAGAGGAAAGAGCTTCTTTTTCAACCACTAAATCTACAGACTGGTAAATAACAGTCTTATTTTGTTTGTAGGGGTTGTTATCAAATTTTCACCCCTAGCAGGACGTAACGAAATGTAAAACTGGTTTACTTTTTATTTGCATCTTGTAAGAAATAAATGTACAAAATTTCAACTTTTAGGCTTTAATGAAAATATAACAATCGGGATGGATTTGATCAGCTTTACGCATTTAAATATTTCCTTAAAATTAATAAATGCCAAATTTCAGATCTCTAGCTTTAAGGAAAGCATATCAATTAATATTTATGGTTTTAGTGTTTGTTTCAACGCTTAAACGCGAAATATTTCAAAATTCTTTCATAGTGCACCTATAGGACCTATGAGCAATATGTGTACCACATTCCACGTTACTAGGTCATATAGTTTTCCAGATATAAAACAAACAATATTTATGGTTTTAGAGTTTGCTTCAACCCTTAAACGAGAAATAATTTACAATAATTTCTTAGTGCGCCTCTAGCAGCTATGAGCAATTTGTGTACCAAATTCGACGTTCCTAGGCCATATGGTTTTTGATATATAAAAAAACAATATTTATGGTTTTAGGGGTTGTTGCAACCCTTAAACACAAAATATTTCAAAATCCTTTATTAGTGCACCTCTAGGACCGATGAACAATATGTGTACCAAATTTCACATTCCTAGGAGGTATGGTTTTCGAGATACTGTGATGAGTGAGTCAGTGGTATTTCAGCTTTATATAGAACTATATATATATATATAAAACTGTAGACCTATTTGTTAAAATGTTATATTTATAATCATTATTGTTTATCAAAACAAAGATAAAAATATTATCTTTTAATTATTTTGTATTTTTTTATTGATTTATCAAATGACTTAGAAGTTATTATTATTATAATGAAGAAATTAATAATCGAATATGTTTATAAGTTATACGAAGATGTTCGAATGTTTCCGAAACTAAACGAATGAGTATCACTTCCTTATATTTTTTGTATAAATGAATGTATTGATGATAAAATGTAGTATTTATATTCATTTTAAAACCTCACAGCAAACCTTATATTTATTATAGCATACATTAGTTCTAAAACTCATATTTAAAAAAAATCAACTTACAAGAAAATATATTACTGATTGAAGTTGTAAACATAAAAACAAAGTATTTTGTATAACAACAAAGCTAGGTTTTTTTAAAATTATTACAAATGATTTGTGAAATAAACTGTTATATTACACTGTTACTCACTTACGGACATACACTCCCTTTTATTAGAGTTGATTATGGTGTTTCTGTTTTTTTTTATTCCGTGAAAAGAATAAGATTGAGATTAGAATCTGTTATCGCCCTTTTCCGAAGCTACATAATCCGGAGTGTTTTCAGTTTTGCACAATACCAATACATAGTTTTAATTTTGCGGTGTATTTCCAGTGTTTTAGAGTTTACACAACTTTTTTACGCTTTTCTTATCACATTTCTGCCTATGTTATACAAAAATATGACAATTTAGTGTCGCGGTCTTTATTTAGCGGTCTTTTAAAAGTATTATTTATGTGATAAGTTGTTTTCAAGATATTACAGCTGTACCAAATCTAAATTTTTGGGGAAAATTAATGAAAATTGTTTTTTTACAGCTGGCAAAGTACGGAGATATTGTTTGGGAGAGTGGCTCTATTTCAATGAATTACATCCAAGTTTATTCCGCCCTTTTTATTGTATTAGGCTAGATTGTTTGAGGCGACGTATATACGTAGTTGTTTACATTATTTCAGAGAGAGGTAAATGGCGAATAAATCAGAAAGAACAATTTGCGTTACATACATTTTGATTATACAGGGTGATTCAAAAAGAAACTGAGAAACTTTCAGGGCGAAACTACCAGTGAAAATAAAGAAAAAATACATGTAAACATTGGTTCTGAAATACTTCGTTTTCCAGTTATACGCAATTTAGTTTTTTTTACAAAATACTTAATATCTTTGGATGTATGAAATTTATTTAACTCAAACTTTAGATACAAATTTGGTAGGAAATCTTTCACCCATGTACAATAAAAAACAAACAGTTTTTCATATATTTTTAAAATGAAGGCTTGTTAACATTTTTAATTTATTTATGACAAACATAACGTTTTTTTTATTATTTCTGTAACTTTTAATTTACTGCAATTCAGTGAAAATGAAAATTCTTTTAAGATAGCAGAGATATTGGCTAGAAACTCAAAATTTCGCATCTTGGTATTTGTCCACAATATCCAAAATTACTCCAGAACCAAATAAAAGCAATAATACATTATTACTTATAGTACAGTGTTGTAAACACAGTAATGGAGTTCACTTAGAAAATGTTTTAAATTATTAAAAATTGTTTTTATTTAACACCTTC
>JAGFPH010015139.1:0-21888 GCA_018207615.1 Philaenus spumarius | reverse complement strand
CTTTCTTTAATTTTTTTAAACAGGGTGTCAATTAAGTGTGAGACCGGTTTAATATGTCGTATATAAAGAAAATTTAAAGGTTGATGTGATTAAGGAACCTTCTCTGTGTAAATATGTAAAAATACTACTATAAAAAAAAATGTCCTCCATCTTGGATCCGCCATTTTGAATGTAACTTTGTTTTTTTTAAATAGGAAAGTGGTCATGTGATACATCATTTCGATGTAGAATTTCAAGAAAAAACGAAAGGTTAAATTTACACATCCATATATTTAACCAATTAAAAATGGCGGCCAAAAAACAACGAAATCGTGTTTTCCGATTTTATCCCATTTTGCTGTAGGCCTACTATTTTTTTTAATGCTAATTATTATTCTCTTTAGATTTAGAATTAAATGAGCTTTCAAACGATATGCCACCCAACGATTTTTGCGAGTATTTAAAATTTTTGAGTTACATCCACTTTGATTTTTTCAAAATTGATTTCGAGTGGTTCAACCAAATATCGTTGCGTGGCATATCGTTTGAAAGCTTATTTAATTCTGAATCCAAAAAGAATAATAACTAATATTAAAACAAAAATAGTACAGCAAAATGGGGCTAAATCGGAAAACAAGATTCGGTTGTTTTTTGGCCGCCATTTATAATAGGTTAAAAATATTTATGTGCAAGTTTCACCTTTGGTTTTTTCTTGATATTCTACATCGAAATGATGTATCACATGACCACCTTCCTACTTGAAAAAACAAAGTTACATTCAAAATGGCGGATATGTTTGTTTGCACTTTTTTTCTTTATTTTCACAAGTACACACGTCCTGAACATTTTCCGTTTCTTCCTGAATCACAATGTATAATATAGTACCAGGAGACCGAGCTAAAGCTCGATTATAAGCAGGGCCTAGTTCGCTCACGTCAATAACTATTATTGCAAATTTCCGTGAACATCGTTTAGGTTAGGCCTATAACATTAAACAACTAAATAAAGGGTATGTTTATTTAGCAGAAGTATTTGTTGCCATGGTAACTATAAATAGATACAACATTAGGCTTACCTCTAATAAAATACAGTTTAAAAGAAAACAGATGATTATTGTAATGGCATTGAAAACATTTGCATCAGCTGTGCTTCGTTTAAAAGAAAACAGATGATTATTGTAATGACATTGAAAACATTTGCATCAGCTGTGCTTTGTATTGTTTAAAATGGACAAATTTCACTTTTAATTTAATAAAAAGACGTAGAAAACGAATTTTCCCAGACTGGTGACCATTTCCAATCGATTTCTCGTGGCCAAAAGCCCCATATAAAATCAAACAATCAAAAATCCTTAGACGGAGATTCCAGATCCATTTAGCAGACAGACAATTATCTCTCGCTTTAGAAGATAAGATAATGAAATTGTGTGGTGAAAATGTAAAACAACAGTGTTTAAATAATGACAACATTTTTTGTCACTACATGTTTTATATGAATCAAACAATGTGTGTATATAGTTTCTTTTTTTTTTTTTGTGAAAAAGTATATAATACAAAGGCCTTCTTCGCCTTGAGTAAAAAAGCGAAAACATGTGTTTTTGACGGTGGTTTTCAACAAGAACTTGTGAAACCTCTTAAGTTGTTCTTAAACGCTATGTGCTTTTGTCTTACACCTCAAAATTGAAAGACATCGATGGCTACTCCTTTTAAACCAAGTTTAATTAAGAAAACATTTATTGTTTTAATGCTTTTTTTTGGTTTCAAACAATAGTGTCCATATTTTAAACATATGGTCACACGTAAATCATTCAAAGCCTTCTTAATAATCTAAAGTTATTTCCCTGATTAATCATTTTAAATCTCAGAAGTTAAGGCAATAGGACTTAAGTCAGAAATTTTTAACTTTACCGGAGAAGCATTCGAAAGTGTTGACAAACTCAAGGCTTGCATTGCAGGATACATTATAACAGCGAGAGGGGAAAGAGCGGGATAGGCAATACGGTAGCAACTTACTAAAGATTTGTTTTCTTAAGGCAAGCCATAGCCGAGTAGATATCGTGGCATCTTCTTGATCAGAATATACCGAGTTCGAATCTCGGCTAGACCAGGCAACGTTTTACATATGTGGTTTGAGTATAGGAGGGCGGAAGTAAAGCAAACGGTGGTTGGCTCACTTCCAAGCTGACGGAATATGACGGGATTTTTTTTAACTTCAACTTCTTTTCCATTGAAGTTTGACCGCTTAACCATTGAGATCACAAACAATATAAATTTATTTGTACAGTAAATCTGACTTAAACCCTTTTGCTCTAACTTCAAAGAAATAGAATACGGATGCATGTTTCAACGATCTTGCTACTAGCGATTCAAGTCGGCAGTGGCGCTACTAGCCAACCTAAAAAGTTGTCTCGTGCATTCACGCTAGCCCAGAAGCCTGGATGTTGCTCAGAGTAAGGGAACGGACAGTGGTCGAAAACAGACGCTCAGGCTTATGTTTTCAGTCCCGCATTGTTCGTCCCCGCGCCACCACAAGGACTCTGACTATACTCGGACCAATTTTGTTAAAATCACACTGTATTCACTTTTTTCCCAGAGTGGAGAAGAGTCATGTAAATGTACGGCATGTATTTTACAAACTGCAGATTTTATTATGTTCTCTTTGCAAAGATGGACCTCTTAAATATCTGTACAGACATATTTGATCAAGTCACACCGTAAGGAGTGCGCATTTAATACAAATACATTTTGGCTGACTTTAGATTATCTTCGAGAAACAAAAAAATCAAGTCCATTAGAATAAAATCAGTACTTTTTATGGTATAACTTGATAAAACATGTCATTTCGAGCTGTTTTTAAATGTCAAATATTTCTTTATCTCCTACAATAAGCTGGATGCTTTCTAAATTATTATATTCTAAATTTTAGGCAAAAATACACAAAAACGGTTGAGTTTGTCACTAAAGTCTTGAAATTATGTATAACATCAAAATGTAATGCAAAAATAACCACCATATTGGAAAAACGACTGATGATATAACAAATAGTAAAATCTCAAGTTGTAAAAAATAGTCATTCCTTTAAAATGAGAGTTTAACATTTGTTCTATTTAAACCAAAAACTATAACAGTTTTCAGACTTTTGACCCACCCTTTATAGAAATGATGGACGATTTCCAACAAGAAATACTAATAAAACATCCGAACTTCAGAAACAAAACCTTTCTATTTTGACGCGCACGTTTCAGTAACTTGATTAGAAGAATGAACAGTTTCTATAATCATAATATTTGTACACAGTTAAATTGAAAACAGATATACTAAAATAAACCACAGCACACATTTATTCGTAAAATCACTCTCGCTGATTCTAAGTACTGTCGGTACACTTTAAACGCGTCTAAACTGATTTAAGAAGAATGTTTTCTTTTTCCGACACAACAAAGAAGGGAAGTTTAATAAGACTAAGTTGGCACCACTGCCAAGAATACGAAATGTTCGGCCAACAAAGCTCCCTTACCCAAAGGCAACATCAAGACTACCCGACGTAAATTATTGCTTCTATTTTATCCACAAAATGCTCATAAATCGTTCTAGAAATATTTTACCAAAAATATATCAGCACAGCAAGCATTTTAAGTAAAGGATCAGTCTGTGTAGGGCTCGGTTGTTTTGATTTATGCTACGCGTTTAACAATAAAACCCACTGTCGTCAAATAGGATGAATACGGTATGCTGCAACGAAACTGTTCAATATGATTCCTGTACTTAAAGAAAACAGACATTAAAAGCAAAATTTAAAGAAGAATTAAAATCCTGGTCATATTCTATTGAAGATATGGAGGGCAAGGGCTTAGCCAGGGGGAGGGGGTTAGGGGGCCAAACCCGAATGGAGAACAAAACACAGGCTGAACGAACGTAAGGATTTCAAAAATTTTCATGGAAATAAATCCTATATATTAAAACACAAAATTTAAAATCTTCCGGAAGAACGTGTGAGACGTCCACTGGACCGGTATACATGCGGGTAGTGTCAAATGAAAGGGAATAACCCCATATTTGCAAATATTACGTTTGATTTTCATATTTGGTCAGCAACCTTTTAAAAAACGTTTTCTTATGGCAATTTAACAACTTATGGGGTAAAATGTCAACTTTGCACTTCTTTGAAGAGTTCACTTGAGGTTTCCACTGAACCGTTTTACAAGCGGTTTGTTTTAAATAAAAGATCAATCATTCGATATTTGCACAATTTAATTACATTTTTGAAATAATTTCATTTAGAATGTAATAAAAGAACTTTTTAAAACGTATTTTATCATCATTTTAATTTTCCTGAACCAGCTGATTATTAAAACAGCTGAGTTCACCTGTCATCGGTAATACTTAAACAAACCCAGTGTAGATTGTACTTTGGTATTATGTTTACAACTTCAATCCTTATAATTCCTTGTAAAGTTTATTTTTTTAAATTCATTACCACAGCAACCAATTGAATAACATAACGGATAAAACACTTAATTTGGATGTCCAGCTTAGTACAAAATAATATTTTAATTTAGGCCTATACTGAACCAACATATATTTCAACACACACAAACCAATAAACGCTTGCGTTGTGGAATTTAAAAATAAGAAAAATCTATGTTACATCCTAATTAAAAATAAATAAGACATATAAATTATAATTTAATAGTAGGCCTATTTATTGATAATATACGGTAATTGATAGTGAGTAACCAATATTAACAGCTGATTTCAAAATATAAAATATTATTTATTTAAAAATAAAGTTTCTTACCTTCTTTTCTTCCGTCACGTGACCTCTTCTTTATATTCGTTAGTGACGCGTTTCGGGACTTTTATCCCATCATCAGACACAAAATTACTCAATCGAGGTCGTCATACATTAAAATTAAATTACACAAAACACACATAGCACATTTCACGATTAGGTGTACACCTTCTGGCGACCGGCCGACAACTGTCAGTCTGTTGTCTCGCGCACTCTGAACCTGTTCTTACCGCGGGCTTTTTGGATTCTTATCGCCTTATCATATAACGTATTCGAGTCAAAACTCAGCTGGTCGTTTAATAATTATTGGTGTTCGCCGTTTACATCTTTAGATTTGAACGCCTTATAGATCTCGTACTCCTCGACAAATTATTTATTTGTATTTTTAACTTTTTGGTTAGGTTTTTGATTAAGTGTAGACCTGACCCTTACTGGTTATTTTTAACTTTATTATAGCTCCTATTATAAAATATACGAAATGATTTCATTTGAACATATAACATTATTTACCATCTTAGTTTTGAGGTTATTTATTATTCCTAACTGTATTATAAATAAAACATAACATATGTTTTTTAGAAGGTTCCATCAATCGGGGGTTGGCGTGTGGAGCACGCAAGGGTATCTCCTAGTTAGTTTGAAATCGCAAACAAATTGCGTATTCTAGTCAGCAGAAAGTACTGTAACATTGTATAATATTGTTCGTGTTTAGTATAGTAATCTAATTAGTCTTTTACAATAATTCCAGTTAATTCACAAAGCCTTGGTTCCGCTGTTACGGTTTCCGCAACGTGTAATTGCATATAAAAAAACCGTTCTAGGGTTAATGAGATCTGGGAGATCGGAAATTGTAGGATAGGGACGGCTTGAAGTCTTTCACGTTCAAACGTTCCAGCCACGGAACACATTGTCTTGATCCGTGTAGAGTGGATGCCCGTTAGGATTTATTTTATAGAAATCAGTCGTGTTAACCCTCTATTGCACCAATTAATTTTTATTTTTGAAAATTATAATACAAATTTGTATTGCAACTGGAACTTACCCTAAGAGATACAAAAATTATTTGTATTCCCAAATTTACTTTTGGTAGCTTGTATTAGTAAAAAATATCTTTTTTACTTCAAAGTAACACTGTGCAGCAGAGGCACTAAACGCTTTGGGACAGGATAGTAACAAGTAATCAAATATTGCTAATTTTTCACTTAGAACTTTGTCAAATTAGTATTTCGTTTGTTTATTTAGTTATAAAGATAATCCCCTATTATCGTATGAGTATATTTATTTATAAATATCCTACTTACGTCGTCTCATACACACTGATTGTTTTCTCCAACCGGTTTCGCTGCTAATTAGTCAGCATCATCAGGGCATATCCGCTAATGCTTCGTTATTAACATAAAAGCACTACACAACACACACATATATACAAACACACATTACATACGCCCATAACGTACACTTTAACTAATTAAAGCAGTGAAACCGGTTGGAGAAAAGAATCAGTGTGTATGAGACGACGTAAGTAACATATTTATAAATAAATATAATTTTATATAAAACTCACTTTTTACAAAAATATCACTTATAACCTTGTCAAACCAAGGTCTCGATTTGTCCAAACAATTAATACTAAAAAAATCGTTTTGATGTTTGCAATAATGTTTTCCCCTTTTGTTACAACAAACGTTCTGGTTTAATAAAACGTAAAGTTTGCAACTGTGCTGTTGCAATGTTTGGCGAACGATTCACTCCCACCTCTAAACTAAGCTACCGTAAAGATGTAATGTTGAATTAATGTTTGTTTTGTTACGCAAACAACATAAATCGTTCGGAACATATTTCACCGTGCATGCGTTCCCACAGGACGTGAAATTAAAGTTTAAAACTCAGTTTTTTTCAATTTATGTTACATTAAGCTTTGTCTGCGTTATACAATACATATTTATTACCTGCTACACCTAACTGACAATGGAATTTCAAGCATTACACCTAAATATAACAAAAACTTTGTTGAGAAAATAATGTAAGCCTTTTATCCTCATGTTAGATATTATTTACAACTACCAGGATAAAAATGTTTTAGTTTTTAGCCAATAAATCGGTTATTTTTTTAAGTTACAGAGATGATAAAAAATAAAGTTATGTTTGTCATTAAAAGAGGATTTTTTTTTGTAAAGTTAGCGGGAAAACTTTAAACGGCCGCCATTTTAAAAATGTATGAGAAAACATTTTGGTTTTTTGTATATTGGTAAAAGATATCATATCAAATATGCATCCAAAAATTGCGTTTAATATATTTCCTACATCCAAAGATATTAAATATTTTGTAAAACAAACAATATGGCGGATAACTGGAAAACGTAGAAATTTCGAACATATGATTATATGAACTTTTTTCTTTATTTGTTCACTAGTATAACTCGTCCTGAAAGTTTCGCCGTTTCTTCCTGAATCAGCCTGTATAAGTATTTTTGTTTAGAGATCGAGAAAACACTTTGGCTAAGGCCACACTGGAGGCGGAGGTAACAAATTAGGTGACTAGTGACAAGGCGAAACGCTTGGTGAATCACCCAAGAAAACGAACAGTCTAAAATATTCGAAAACTGCCACGCTAGCATGTGGTTACATGGTGACTTAACCGGCTAGTCACGTACAAAACGAACTCGTCTGTTCTTTCATCTAGAGTCAGGGTGACAACTGCATTGTACTGTGTGGTTAGTTCTTATTAGCGAATTTCCATAGGAAAACTGAGCTATGCAGTAGCCCTTATGGTAAGACCCAAGGTCGAGAGAAGCAAATGAGCACCGATCATGGTCCCCAGAACACGTTTGGGGGTGTCATTAAAACTCATATATATATGTATGTATATATTTATGTATGCATGTGTGCGCACTCTAACGGACGCATTTTACGTCCGATTTGGACCAAATTTGGTACACAAATTGGGTTTAAAATCGCTTGAACTGGTAGGTTAGCCAAAAAAATTGATCGGAAGTATACCACATTTTTTACCGGAAGTACATGTATACAGGTGTGCGCACTCTAACGGACGCATTTTATGTTCGATTTGATCCAAATTTTGTACACAGGTTGGTTTTCTAAGACGCTTGGACAAGTTCGTTAGCCAAAAATTTGACCGGAAATACATCAAATTTGTGACCGGAAGTAACATGTATATATGTGTGCGCACTCTAACTGACGCATTTTATGTCCGGTTTGGTCCAAATTTAGTACACAGGTTGGTTTTCTAAGTCATTTGGACTAGTTCATTAGCAAAAAAAATTGACAGGAAGTAGACCACATTTTTGACCGGAATTAACATGGATATATGTGTGCGCACTCTAACGGACGCATTTTACATCCGATTTGGTTCAAATTTGGTGCACACGTTGGTTGTCTAAGTCACTTAGACGAGTTTGTTAGCCAAAAAAACTGACCGTAAGTAGACCACATTTTTGACCGGAAGTAACATGGATATATGTGTGCGCACTCTAACGTACGCATTTTACATCCGATTTGGTTCAAATTTGGTGCACACGTTGGTTGTCTAAGTCAATTGGACGAGTTCGTTAGCCAAAAAAACTGACCGTATGTAGACCACATTTTTGACCGGAAGTATCATGTATATAATTGTGCGCACTCTAACGGACGCATTTTATGTCCGATATGATCCAAATTTAGTACACAGGTTGGTTTTCTAAGTCGTTTGGACGAGTTCGTTGGCCAAAAAAATTTACGTGAAGTAGACCAAATTTTTGACCGGAAGTAACAATTTTTGGAGATTTTCGTAATAGAATTAAATTTTGTTGAAGTTTTCTTTAAAAAAACAGACATACGAAATAATTTTGCACATTTTGTTTTTCTACGCGACCTTATAGCCCATCTGGTTCCCCCAAAAACAATCAACACGTAAAACACCGTAAATGTACCAGAATTTAATCAACGGCTTTTACCGTGGCGACCGATGGCAATATATTTGGTACATGCTGGCAGCACCTTCGTAGTAGATCGATTTCCCAAATAGTTGTTTGAAACCCAAAAACATATATAAATTTAATTTTGGAAATTCGCTCAACTCAAGTCAGCGGTTTAGCTGCGTGGTTGAATTATTTTAGTACTAGTTTTAGCGACTCACGAGAGCTATGTGGCTGCTTGTACACAGGCTAAAAGTAACTAGGTAAACTCACACCTAGCTAGTCTCCTCCGGTGTGGCCTTAGCCTTAGAGTTACACCAGAATCTAACTAGTTTTCGTACACGGTTTGCCTTGTCATGTAAATACTTCCCTACTCATATTGTAATAATTTAAAACCTATTTCATTAATGTAAAACTTTTTTTAACGCATTTACTCTATTTGGACAGGTACAAACCATGTTTGGAATTTTTATTATCAGTTTTATATTGGGTGAAGTGAATAAAAGATAAACGTAGGTAGGTCTAAAATGTATTCAAGCAAATGTTAAGATTTGAGTGATTAAAGATGGTTAGACTAGTCTAAGCCTAGATCTTGCTAGACCTTTCCAGGCGGCATAGTTCTTGCTTAAAAACTAGGTGAACAAAGAGAGACTTACAGCTTTAGAGGTTAGCACAAACTAATAAAATTCGTAGCCTAGTCCAGGGCATGCTATCTTTTTCATTAGATATTGTTTTTCTTCCTAAATGGCGGCATTTATGCATGTTCTTCCACAAAAGAGCTACTGTTAGCGGAGAGACATAGCTAAAATTGTAAGCATATGCTTGGATTTGAAAGTGATAGTGTGGATTTTTAGCAACGGAATTTTTAAATGAAACGGTCACGCGTGGTGATGGTCTTTCGCTCAGGAAGAAAATAGAAGTGTTCTTGTAGCTGATTATGGATTTTAATCAGGGAAGCCGAGGACATTGGAATTCACAGAACCACAACATGTAATACCGTGAAACATGTGATTGATCAGATAGTTTCCAGAGCTCATTATTGGATTCATTTCCCATCGACAACCAACGAAATTGATGAGGCAAACATTTGTTGGCACAACGTTTTCGTATGCCAACTGTGATAGAAACTCTGGACTGTACTCACATGCACATAAAACAACCGCAACTCCATGGTGATGAATATGTCAAGAGGAAGGGGTTTACCAGCATTAAAACCAAGTGGTGGGGGAAACAAGTATCGAACTGAGCTGATCTAACCTTAGCTCATGCTAGCCCTAGCGTTCGCTTCAGTTCTAACTTTGCTTAGCTTGTTCTACCTAGAGCTAGTATTATTCTATTCACTCGATTTTGAGCGAGAGCTAGATCTAAGGAGTAGATCCTAATCCCTATAAGCTTTGTTTTATTCACTTCACACATTGTGTTCACATAAATTTTGGGCATTGCAAGCATTTTATTTCGAGCTAACCACCTCACACGCATTAAAATCGTTTTGAAAAGATCTTCTGAGATTTACCATTAACCGTTATCTGCGCACCGCCCCTTCTTAATATTTCAAACCCATTTCTTGTATAAATAATACATTCTATTGGGTTTCAATTACGTCCTGAAGGGTTGCGAGGACCCGCGTGTCTAGAGTTTGTATTCAACCCAGGGAACATATAAATCAAACATCCCTCCAAGATAACAAAGAATAAATGAATACGCATCCAGGTAAATTAGATCGCAGTAGAGAATTACACACGTAGATTAAATGGGTTTCTTTCTTCCGGGCTGAATGAAATTGAAAGAGTAATACTGCAGAACCGTGGTTGTAACTGGAAAGAGATTGCTTTGTATTTTTTAATTTGGAATGTAAAGTTCGTGGATTTGTTCTTACCTTGTATTGTTAGGGTGAAATTATACGTTCGAATCTATTTGGTTATCTGATAAACACGGGGAAACAGAGTTAGTAAGAGACCAAGGCGTTCGTCAAAGAGTTGGAAACTACAACACATGTTTCCGTAGGATCGAACCTAGTTCATGGCGATAGATTTATCTGCACTTTAAACTACTACATTGATTTAATAGCCTAAATAGCATGGATTAAATACGTGAAGCCACACAAAAACATTGCATCATGGACATATTTTCCCTTGTTACGAATTAATGGGGAGTGTAATAAAAGTTATATATTAGTTATATTAATTATTAGAGTTAGTAAGTTTAGTGTAAAGATATTACTTTGCGTAAGACAGATGGAGGTAAACAAGGAAGCATAATAAGGAAGGATGGGCTTGGCGGAAGTGGTTTTTTGTTGCACGTAAGAACAGTGTAGTTTGTCGACACGGAAGTTAGATGGGTTATATAAGCATAACCCTAATCTAGTTTCGAGGCCAGTCTGTTACAGTGTGGGGCCGAGAGCTAGGCCAGTTAGCTAAGGACGTTGGGCCGAGATTTGGCCAAGTATTGTGCAGCTAAGGGTCGGAGGCTGGACAACACACAAGAAGTGTACACAAGATTGAAAGACGAAACCGGTTCTGCAGTAAAACGAGATTTGAGTGAGTAGACAGAATACTTAGTCTATCGATATCACATTGAGTTTGGAGTCAAAAGTTTAACGGGAAAGTTTAATTAAAGTAAATTCAGTAGCTTTGTTTACCGATTTCTTGTTTCAGTCTGTCCTACGAACGTAATATCTAGTAAAGGAGATGTATGTAGCATGAGTGTAGGCTAATGTATCAAATCGTATGTATTTGTATTATTGTATTGTATGAGTAAATATAGAGAAATAAGTATTGCCACTCAACCACTGGATTGTTATTATTGATCTGTCCCTTTGCTATTAACATTATTAAATTAGTGTTTGAACCCGGGTAATAAGGGTACTAGTTATTTTAACCCTATCACCCTCCAATAGAGTAAACAATGACAATAAACAATACTAAACAATATATTTAGTTTTTAGTATAGCCTAATAACCATCTATATTTTTCAATATAGTAAACAATTATATCTACCCATATTTTTGTAATATAGAAGACAAACCCCAATATTTTTTCAATATAGTAGACAATCGCTTATTTGTTCAATGTAGTAGACAATCCCCTACTTTTTTTAAATTTAGTAGACAATCTCTTATATTTTACCATTTAGTAAAAAATCGCATATATTTTTTCAATATAGTCAAAATTACCTAAATCTTTTTGATATTAGCCTAAATCCCCAATATTTTTTTCAATATAGTAGATAAACGCCTATATCTATACATATAACTAAAATTGACGTGTATGTCTGTGATTTCAAAACAAATACTTTTTTCTAAGCTCATGTGGTTATTGTAACGTCCATCAACAACTTCTAGCATTTATTTTGCCATTTTACAACCTTTCTGTATTTAACCTTCACCCAGTTATCCTTTTCTCCGCCAGATGTCGACTCTGTACGGTATCAGTACCTTGCATGCGTACATACCGGGACAGAGGTCGTTCTTATGCGACAGCTTGTCTGACAGTCAACAGCTGATCTTTATCTATTAAGTAAAATTTTGCTTTGTCATAAGATTGCACTAGAAAGCGTCGGCCATATTATTAGACCGTTACTTTCAGACGCTGTGAGTGTTCGTGATGTTACCGAATTTTTAAATAATTTAATCGGGGTAACGTATGTCGTGAAGGACATGATTTACTTCTAAACCCTTTGTTTTCGCATACCAGGTACGATATTTCAGCTTTACCTTAATAATTATAAGATATTACTTGTAAAACTTAATTAGGTTATTTCCACTTTGTTTCATGTACAACTTTCTAACTCATTTTATTCAACTTATTAGAGAAATCTATATATTTCTTTTTTACAACAGCCTAAACTTTAAATGTAATTCTTACAGCCTAAATTCTAAATGTAAATCTGACAGCCTACAAAACTATAAAGCCGATATCATTTTGGTCATTGTCAAGCCTAAATATTCTTCCACAACCAAGCCTAAAGTGTTATGCATTAATTAACTGTAACTGTGTAGTATTTCTGCAGCGTAACAGATTTCGAAAACTTTTCATAAGCTATAAGCCGAATATATGGCTGATATGTAACTAAACGTTAACATTTCTGTTATATTACCATGTGGCTTACCTAACATGTACAGACAGTGTTATGCAACATTACGCATGTTATATTAACAATCACCATCTATGTAGCAATTTGGTATTTATGCTACAACATTTGATAAAAACAGTCAACTCAAAGAACTATCTTTTATGCTTATTTAAATAACTGTAAGTTTTCTAAAAAGGAAATTGTTATCTGTGTTATACAGTTAAACTGGTGCAAGAGCAGGAGATGTTTAAACCAATGAGATAACCTGCTACTACCACTATTAGAAAAGGCCTACCTTGCAACTAAAGAAATGGAATACCTAATCAAAATATTTCCTACTGAGCTTTAATTAGAGACAGAAGTTAACTTAAAAAACGAGAACTATCTGCTTTTTTTTATATTAAGTGTTAAATAGGCTGTATTTTTGAAAATAATTTTGCATATGTGTACTACTTAGGATATGTTAGTATTAAATAAATTGGGAGGAGCAAGCTAGCACATTTCGGACCTTAGCCCTAAGGGCTACACATTAGAAATTTCACACCTTTTTTTTTATATATATATAGAGACGTCTCATAATTAATTTTGTCTATTTATTCAATTAATTATAATTACCTTTTAGAGTTGGCCAACGACATATATATATTTATTCTTAAAACAAATCCATGGTACTTCATGTTAAAACTTTGTAACTTGTAAATCTTCTGTATAAATTCTGTAATTATTATTGAAAGGGAGGGTTTTTGATTTTTATTTTTGGGGAGGGTTTTTAAATTCAATTTAATAAAATATATATGTTTTCCTTTTTTAAATCTCAATCTTTTTGTATTAAGGGCGTATTAATAATTTTTTTGTATTAAGGGCGTATAAACTTTTTACTTAACTTGGTTAATAAACCTAAAATTATACCTATTTCTATAGTTTATTGAGGTAACCTTTAGGTATCCTGTGCATTGTAAGAGATAAGCTGAAATATTCCTACTTTTGGTGATATTTAGATTCTAAGGTAAGTCTTGAACAGTACCAATCTATGTGGCCCAGTATCGTTTCCGTTTCCTTAATTATTCTTTTTGTAAGATTGGTACATTATTTACACGTTAAAAAAACAGAAACATGAATTTGTTAATATTTTTTTTGTCTTTCTGTCTATTTGTTTGTCAGGGTTAATCTCCGGAATAGCTGAACTGATTTTGACGAAACTTTCATTTGCATATAGAGGAATTTTCAGAGATTATACTAGGCTATTTTTTAGAACTAAAATATTTAAGGTTGCTATTCAAAAATGTCAAAATTATTGAAAAAATTAAGGGTTCGAAATAACAAAATGGTAAAATTTCACAATTATAATTTATTTAACTGAGGAACATATATTTCACCGTTAAACACCATCAGGCTATACTAATTGAAATACAGCAAGTTTCTTAAAACTAACATACAAACAAAAGTAGCCGGGATGGGAGTTACAATGGAGACAATCGCCTTTTGTTTGTTCGTTAGTTTTAAGATAAGTGCTGTATTTAAATTAGTAGTCCGAGGTTGCCTAACGGTGAAACATATGTTGCTCAGTTAAATAAATTATAATTGTGAAATTTTACCATTTGTTTCTTTCGATCTCTTTTATGGAGTTTCGCCAAGTACCGACTGTTTTTATCTTTAAAAAATTAAGGGTTTTGCGAACGGACGTGACACGCGACCATTATAAAAAAAAACAACTGAGTTGTATCAAAAAATTAACTCTTTGACAAGATCGTCGTAAATTAAAAATCTTTGTTTTAATTTACTGTATACGCTGGTTTAACTGTTAAATACCGGGTGTCCCACGAAGAGGTCCCTACTTTTGAATTGATATGACAGACATATATAGAGCGCGCTACAGACTTGAAATTCTACAGTCGTGACTAACACATATGTAAAAGAAATACCCCTGAGTATCAGTTAATTCTGAATGATCCAAACAAAATGGCGGAAAAACAACAAAATCAGCAATCGTATTTTAAGGGTAAACCTACTTTTATTTAGAATAGGAACAGCTACAGCTGTTTAGACTATTTTAAATCTATCAGCTGACTGCGTGTGTCCACAACAATGAACATATTTGGTAATAAACATTGGCATTTGTTATTAAGTTGCATTGTAAAGTGTCTTATGTACCATGCCGTTTTCGACTGAGCAAAAAGTGAAATGTTGTTCCTGGGCTATTGCCTTTGAAAATGATTATGAAGCAATAAGATGTTTTAGGGAAAGGTACCCAGTTGTAGTTCCACCGTCAAGGAAATCTATTCGTAAGTGGAAGACTATCCTACTAGAAACTGGGTCAATAAAAAAAAAATACCATAGATCCTCCAACATATAGAAAATGAAGAAATCGTATGTGCTGCTTTCATGGAATCTCCAAATACGCCTAATTCAGTAAGAAAGGTGGAATCTGCTACAGGGATACCGAAGTCATCTGTCCAAAGGTATGCCAAAAAGAACAAAATCAAACATTATAAAACTCATTTAGTTCAAGGAATGCTTGAAGATGATCCTGACAGACGATTGGAATTTTGTTCGAAAATAATTCAAAAGACTGACGCAGATAGCAAATGGCATGAATGAATCGTGTTTTCAGATGAAGCGACATTTTATGGAACAGGAACTGTTAACAGGCTAATAATTGTCATTACTATAACACAAAAAATCCACACATCTTACAAGAAGAGAAATTAAAATCAACAGTTTGGGCTGCTGTTACCAAGGATGGTGTTTTGTCGTTTGACATATCCCGACAAACAATGACTGGAGAAAGGTATGCATCAGTTTTAAGCAATCACATAGTTCCTCATCTTTCTCAGCCTGAGATGAAAGACGTTTTTTTCCCAACAGGATGGAGCTCCTCCGCATTATGCTAATGTGGCCAAAGCAGTTTTGGACCAAAATCTTCCTAATCGTTGGATAGGTCGTGGCAGCAGCTTCATGGACTGGCCCCCAAGGTCTCCAGACTTGACTGTTTGCGACTTTTTTCTGTGGGGCTTTTTGAAGGAGAAGGTTTATTGTCAGAACATTGCGACAGACGATGAACTAATGAGGTTGATCGAAGAGGAACTGTTGTTGATACCTCGAGAGTTGTTCAGCAAAGCGTATGACTGTTTTCTATTTCGTTGTCATCAGTGCATTGCGATCGATGGACATCAGTTTGAATAAGGTTTATGGATCAAATAGATTTAATTTATTTATGAGTTACTTATATCTTTAATTCCCTAACGTTGTTTAGTGCTTAGTAACATCGTTAAAATTAAATAATTATGTTGTAACACTTAAGCAAATAAAACTATTTTAACGAAAAGGTACTATTTCTTTGATATCCCGCCATTTTGTCCTAATGTGTCAGAATTAACTGATACTCATGTGTATTTCTTTTACATATATGTATGTTAGAAATGTTGAGTTTCAGGTTTGTAGAGTGATCGGTGCATCTAATATATTAATTCAAAAATAGGGACCTCTTCGTGGGACACCCGGTATATATCAAGACAGTATGCAATAATTTGAAATTTATTCAATGATGCTAAGTACACCTGATTTGCAGTGTTTATGTTCGTTCGGGATTAATGAGTAACACACTGGTGAAAAAAAGGATTTTTAGCGTTTATTGGTGCATAGCTAATAATTTACGTTTGCCTAAAAGGGATACATAGATCGATTTGATAAAACTCACTGTGTGCTTTTGGGCCATGGAATTTGGATCTAAAATAGTTTTTTTTTAAATTACGTTTAGTGGGGTAAGGCAAAATATTTACCCGATTTTCCTTTTATTTATTTAATCACATCTGTAGCTATAGGTACCAGCTAGTTTATACAATATAGTATACAATTGCCTATATTGTTTCAGTATTATTTGTTCAATATAGTAGACAGTCTGCTATTATTTTTTCAGTATAGCAGACAATGGTTTACATTTTTTCAATATATCTTATGTATATCTGTAATGATATTTAAAATGTCGTAAATTTATTTCATGATCCGTTGCATTGATTGACTACCATTTTTTCCTGACCACCAGTTGCACAACATATTGATGTTACAAAATGTATGCATTCACCTAAAGCATTAAACATGCACATCAAACATAAGTCGTTTTGTCTTTTCCGTATTTTTTAACTCTACACACTTCCTTTATTACTTCAATATACACTTAATACAGACAGACTGCAAAAGAAAATTTAGGCAAAATAATAATATACTTAAAACAGCGATCGTTAAACGTAAAATTCCAAGCCAAGTGAAAAAAACGTATCTGGAAATAGTAACACCAGCGCTATTAAGATTCAAATGGAAATGGGTAGAAAACTACGGGGATGACTTTGATGTGGGAAATCCCTTCATTAAACAAATAAAGGGTGGAAAGCTATCAAAGGATAATTGTGGAAGATGTGTTTTCTATTTGATAACTCTTTTATTTTCATTCCGATTTAGTATGTTGAAGTTTTATATTTATAATTAATGGAATTAAAGTTGTTCGTAAAATAAAACAAAGGATAAGAGTTTTTGTTGCCATACTGTACCAAGCAGGTTATGATGACCTGGGTGTCTTTTTATCAAAAATTCAAGTACGATAAAAGAACACAACCCGATTACTCGAGTTAAGCAGTTCTACCAGGGTAACTTAAAATGGCCTTCAGTTGGGTGCTTATAACACCCAAGACATTCAAGGTATCCAAAAAATATCTAAAAGCTAATGACATTATTACTATTAAATATTACTTACGTATAGCGGCTTATAGACGGGGCAAGTAGGAACGGAAAGTTGGTGTAGCAAGTGCTTGCTGCCAGTAACTTGCCTCCTACTTGCCATGTCTATAAGGTTACTTTCCCATTCAGGGCCACTTGCCACTTGCGGACAGTAAAATCAAACATGTTTTATTTTACTTGCCGCGAGGAGGAAAGTAGCGGGTAACGTGATCTACTTGCGGCCAGAACTTGCCTGCCTAAACATGCACTTGCCGATACAGGCAAGTGTCAATCAATTCAATTAATTGTCTTTTTCACTTATAAAGGCTGTAGTTGTGACAATGGATGCAAAACAAATTGCTACCATCGTCAAGAAATATGTCAAGTGGTCTCCAAGTGACATAATAAAGTTTTTAGATATAGCCTATATCGCTATATCAGAGCTACGAACTTCTGTGGAACATTCGTCACGAATGTTATCTGAATAAAAATAAAAGAGAAATAGCAATGGCTAAATTGCTTGAGTAACTAAACGGTCATGGCCTTGAACTTTTTGCGTGCTAAAATTAAAAATGTAAAAACTACTTATAGGCAAGAATGCATCAAGGTCATGGAATCTAAATCAAATGGAAAAAGTAAAAATACAATAATTTTTCATATATTTTTAGTAGTATAATTAACCTTTGATATGATGCAATTAGACTATACGGCCGGCCTCCACTGGAAGCAATACCGGACGGGATCTGTCCATGCTGTTTACACGCGACTTCTCATTGCTATAAGCATTTAATGAGTATGAGTATGTTTATACTCATTATGAAAAAAGTTTTTCACTCAAGGGCGCGCGTTGGAGGTGGTCAAATTCGTTACCGTCAACATTATTTGTATCTTTTTGTAGGCCTAATCGTTAAACGGTCTAAACATTAATGCAGACACTTCATTTTTGTATAGTTAGTTTATACATACATTATTTATATGTGGTATAAATTTTATTAAAATCAGTTAAATATTTTTAGAGAAAATGGGGTTTTACTGAACACGCGTTTTCAATATCTGAAAGTGTACATGTCTTCGGTAAAAATTGAATTTCTTTTAAAATGTTCAATTTATTTTAATAAAATGTATACTACATATAAACAATATATGTATGAACAAACTATAAAAAAATGGGTTCCTATACAAAGTTTTAGACCGTTTAACGATTAGGCCTATAAAAAGTTACGAATCAAGTTTACGGAGGCGTATTTTATAAGTGACGGGTTCGTAAAAACAAAGGGTGGTGTAGCCTATGAGTTAATTAGTAGTGTTGAGATTGTTTAAAAGTAATTTAAAATTTTTGCAATGAATTGAATTTGATAAGGCTTTTGATGCGGTCATCAGGATTATACATAACATTTTTCGCTCAAAATCACAACACATTCGTCAATTACTTCATTAAATTCTTCGTCGGTATCTGACATTTTAAAATGATAAATAAGTAAATATATTTACTTGTAAAATAGTATTGCAATGATCTGTACTCCCACGGTGCTCAAAGTATACTGTTGGCAAGTACTTTCTGATTCTCTAGCTGCAAGTACTTGCCACATGTAAAGGTATTTGTTGCAGCAAGTAGTAACCTCGCCAGTACTTGCGGCAAGTACTTGCTTCTTCTACTTGCCCCATCTATAACACCCTTAAGGGTTTAGTGTTGTATAAGAGTGCATGTTTACATACACAATTTCAATGTCAATTTAACAGGAAATAGTATATAATATCAGGCTTACCTGCACTGTAGACTGGTCGACTGCAACGATAGCCTGGAGGGACTTGGAGGTGCTGGTGATTGTCGCGGGTGTGAACGGTTAAGAGGAGGTGAGGACGTAGCTTGCGAGGGGTTTGAGGAACGGTCATCCTGGAAACAAACAGAAGTTTAGTGGTCATTTAGACACCATGCCAATATATTTATAAGTTGAACATCAGTATGCTTTGAGAAAAATAAATACATTTCGTTAAGACATTACTGTTTTATTTCCCTTTATTTAGGGGGGGAATTTAATGGTTGTCACATTAGAAAATTGGATAGCAAAAAATTAAGTTTAGACTCTCATAAAATATGCCTAAATGTACAAAGTTCTTATATGTAAGCTAATCTCTTACGTTCTTACTAAAATAATATAAAATAATAACCATCTGCAATTAATTATTGGTCATAATTCATTGCACCCTAGTGAGCAAAGTAAACAGCTTGCGTGAGAAAAGTGTTACTTTACCCCAGCTATTCAGACGTGCGGTAAATACGACACACTTCAAAAACCTTGGAAATACCTGCCCCTGGCATAGCAAGTCAGTACTGCTATCGAACGTGCTATATAAACTTACCCCTGACTTAAAAACGGGGCCAGTGCCATCAGAGAGACTGAAGGGTATAATATATACCCAGTGTATATTATATATCAGTATAATATATTAACGAGGATATGCAGATATATATTTATAATTATATGGGATAATTGTGATCAAAGTTAGAGAAGGGATTACATTAATAAAAGCTATTCTAATACTGAACCAGAAACAGAGAACGCTTTAATCGTAACCCTAACAAATGGTGCATCGGCATTATCCTGAATGTTAACCCTACATGTATAATCTTTTTCTATCACTAATCGAAATGGAGGGTCTAATTAAATATAAGGGTGGGTTTTAATAAAAAAATAAAAGGTGTACATTTTATTAAAGGCGTATAAATTTTATCTAAGGCGTATTCATATTTGTTTAAAGTCTCTAAACAGTCCGGTACGACTTCTAAATATAATTACTTGTTACACTTGTTGCCACCCCTAATTATCAAAGGCCAGATGAGTCCGGGTCAGCTAAGTTAAAAAATGTTACTTTGTAAGTTATTTTTACAACTTAATATTATTTAAAAGACGGAAAGAGATAAATATGCAAAATTATTGATCTCGGGACTGTTATTTACCGTCGGGGGCAACTTAATAAAACCTATTTACAAAATCCCTCCCGCTCGTTGAACCCATCCCAAAAATGCATAATGGACACAGACGGCTTGTGATACACAAAATTCAATCCCTTTAAAAATTATGAATTTATTTTATAAGAAAATAAAAATCGGTACAGCGTTCGTTCGCTAAGCTCAATAATATTTTTTTAAAGTTTTTTTATAACTTTGTATTATTTAAAAAGAGATATACAAAATCTGATTTCGGGGCTGTTGTTCGCAGTCAGGGAGGGCCTTCAACCCAATTTACAAAATCCGAAATCAAAAGCCAGCCTGTACAAACTACCATATAATAACGTAACATGTAATAAAACTCCAACAATGTCATACATTACATGACTTTGGTGAAAACGAGTGTTCACTCAGTTCTACCAACTCAAAAAACCAAATTTCCCTCGTGTTACTATTAATGTAGAGTCTTACGAACATTGACGAAAATAACCGAATATCTGTAAAAGATTCAAAGAAGCATAGTTGGCCCAACGATCGCGGGTGTTATTAAAAGGGGTTCTAAATATTCCGTCAGCAAGATTTTGTGTTAAAAACTGTAAAATAGCTCATTTGATTAACTATTTACGTTCTGCGAAATCAGAATCGATTAGTTAACTTACTGTTCTACGCATGATTTAATTCTTGCTGACTCACACGTTTTGATTTTAGGTTTACTGTATTTAACGTAGATTTGGTTAGTACGGGTAAATAATGTTTGCTGTTTTAAGAGTAAACCAATTGATGCGTGAAAAGTGCAATGACAGAAAATTACGCCGCGAAAGATTAATTTAAAAAATGTTTTAAAAATTGTATCTATTTATTTATGTATAATGTATTACTAGCGGTGGTACTCGGTTTCGAATGAAAGAAAAGAAGGATCATAAAACATTTTTTAAATGAAATTATTACTTTGTAATAAAATAAACAAAATATTGAATTGTTCCCCATATTAGGGAAAATAAAACTTACGGAATGATGCACTTTATATTATTACAGTTGAGATGGTAGAGATTTCTCAAATTAGTGTTATTTAAGAAGAATATTGAAATAATTTATTACATACATTTGAGGGAAAACTGTATTTTTTAACTTTTTTTCGTTTAATGATAGATGCAAGCAGTGACAGTGGAATAAAACCCATAACATTAAGAAACTTTAGTTTCATAATAATGCATTCTTTAAGGGGCTGTAATTTTTGACTGGTCTACTAATAAAGTACAGCTGTTTAAAATGAAGTACAGCTTGAGTTAGACTTACATTAACAAAATTAAAGACTTCCTATGTAGGCCATCCCCAAGGTCACACCAAAAAAGTAAAGTAAGTCGAACTATTGTTTATCTCTCTCTATAAAGAGTGTTCATAAAGTCCCTTTGAAACCTCCCCCCCCCCCCCTCATTATTTTTGTTACGGAAAATAAGTTAACAAAATTTGTAT
>JAGFPH010015138.1:11635-21889 GCA_018207615.1 Philaenus spumarius | reverse complement strand
ACGCTCGGCGTCCGATTTAAACGCTATAATTAGCACTGATGCTGCGACCGTGACCTTGGAAATAACCACCATACAGTGGAGAGTTCCCCATCTCACCGTGACCGACGCGTACAGATTGAAAATTTTGAAAATGGTCGAATGCGATGCCCCCGTTCACGTTCCTTTTCGAAGCTGGGAGATTCACGAATTCCCTACACTTCTGCAAACGCAACAGATTTCCTGGACCGTGAAAACGTCTAACCAATTGGAGAAACCGCGTTACGTTATTCTGGCATTTCAGACCGGCAGAAAGAATCAAATTACAAAGGACGCAGCCGTGTTTGATCGGTGCGAAGTGAACAACGTAAAACTATATTTGAATTCTCAATATTTTCCCTACGATAATATCCACGGGGACGTTTCGACCATGTACGAAATGTACTCTAGGTTTCAACAGTCTTATTATCTGCGCGAGTCGTCGCCTTGCATGGATCTTGCCGCGTTCAAGGCCAAGCTCCGATTTTCGTCATCGACTGTTCCAAACAAGACGATTCTATAAAATCAGGCCCTGTTGACGTCAGACTTGAAATAGAAGCTTCCTCAAATATTCCCGCCAACACAACGGCCTACTGCCTTATTCTTCACGATGCTCATATAGTGTATAACCTTCTTTCCGGCACGGTTAAGAAGCTTGTAACTTAGGTGACACGCATCAGTCGCAGTCATGGAGTCAGAGAGGATGGACGTGGAGCGTGCACCTACCAAACGATGGGTTCCGCCTAACCTGCCTTTGGGTATTTTCTTAAAATCAGTACATTTCATAAACGACGAATGTACAAAGTTCGTAGCGACGGGACTATTCCAGCATACGGGCTACGGCATCGGAGTATTGTTTCAAGCGGGTAAAAAAATTGTTTTCTTTTCGCACAACGTGTTTAACGAGATACTGGTGAGTATTAAAGAAATCACAGCAGCCCTCGCGGATAAAGGTACGCTCAGAGTTCGATTGAGTACCGGAGATTTTTCAGTGAAGAATATGTTTGGTAAACGTTACGTAGTACTGTACGATGGCCAGCATACTTTGACTTTAAATGCGTCAGAGTGGAAATTATTTGAAGACAGTGTCCCGCTAGTGACGCGTCGTATTAATGGATTATTTTATATAGAAGAAGACTTACGCAAGTACATCAGTGAGTGTCTAGCCACAGACGAACTCGTTTCTAGCACGCTTCCCGAAGCGGACAAACTGTACGACGAGGTTGCGCTGTTCAAGAAACATGCAGGCCGTGGTTGAGTTTCACGCTTTCCAGGATAACGACAACAAGTATATAGTCAAAGAGCTAGCAATAGTCGGAGAGTATATCTCCACCGTTATGGTTTTTAAAGCACCGTACAAATTTTCCGAATTGAATGCAAAAGCTCAGAGGTCGGCTCGTTGGCTACAAAGACACTTCCATCGTATCGGTTGGTACGAAGGTAGCGTTACGTACGATGAAGACATGATACGCACGCTGTGCAAACCTTTTTCCACGATCCACACTAAAGGATTGCAAAAGGCACAGTTTTTGCGGCGAATCCACGATCACGTGGTCGAAATAGCCGAAGAGGAAAAATTAGTCGATTGTAGTACATATTTTGAGTGCATATTGCCTAAGCATTCTAATACCTATTATCCTTGCGCACTACGTAGTGCAAAATATTATTACGATTTACTTCTCGCTTAGTACGTGCGTATGTTTGTGTGTGTGTGTGTATGTGTTTGGTCACTGGCGTGAGATTAAGTTCTCCGCAAACTTACAAGGTCAATGGCATGGGATTAAGTTCCCTGTAAACCAAAGTGTGTACGCTCACATCTACAGGGTCACTGGCGAGAAGTTAACGCTTTCGTAAACCAAAAAAGTGTGTATTAAGTGAGGGGTAAATCGTAGAAAAAAACAAAAAAAATACAAAAAAAATAAAATTGAAAAATAAATATATTGGGAGACTACATTTTTGTAATGGAGTGGTAGTCACCGGGAGTAGCGATGGTTCAGGGGCTACTTCCTTAAGGGGTGAACCTTCCGTTCACCCTGGATTGTAATGTGGGCCTCGGAAACGGCTTCACCGTCGACGAGTGACGGTTCCAACCCCGTGCAAACACAGAGGACAATCATAAATAAGAAGGAGCCGACGGAGTATTCTTCATTCTCTACTTGACTTCCAACGAGTAATCATGGGTATTGACGCAGGTGTATCAATTCGTTTCTACAAAGATGATAAATTAATTGAAAAAGTTTATTTAGATTGTTATAAATTTACAAAAAGCTCGGGGGTATTCGATGTGAGCGATGCGGATAGTATCAAAGTTACATTTAGTACTGAATACGATTCCGACTCTTCTCAATCCGAAAATAGCGACTCTGAAGACATCCCTTTAGAGGACGATCCGGCGGACACTCTCGACGCGAGACTGGAGAGGATAGCCCAAAATCAAAAATGGCTCGATGCGGCTTTTGAAAGGATGCGGGCGAATAAAAAAAATGAAATGCGAAGGCGAATCCGATTGCGATGAAGGGCGAATAAAAAAAAATGAAATGCGAAGGCGAATCCGATGATGACAATTCGAATAACGAGTTAGACGCAGAGGACAAGGCGAACGACTCTGAAGACACTCCCGTCGGCTCTTACAAGGTCACTGGCGAGAAGTTAAGTCTTCCGTAAACCTAAGGGAGTAAGGAGTAGAAAAATTAAAAAATAAATTTATTGGGAGGCTACATTTTTTGTAATGGAGTGGTAGTCACTGGGAGTAGCGATGGTATGGGGCTACTTCCTTAAGGGGTGAACCTTCCGTTCACCCTGGATTGTAATGCGGGCCACGGGCTTCTCCCCCGTGCGACGGTTCCAACCCCGTGCAAACGCAGAGGACAATCATAAATAAGAAGGGGGACCGATTGAGTATTCTTCATTTTCTACTTGACTTTCGACGAGTAATGGACTTCAGTGTCGCAATTCCTACAAAAACAATAAAAGAGAGTATATATGGACTGAAATGTCAAGTTCGAAACGTACGGTTCATTTTAGAGATGAGATGAATACTATATTCTATATAATCGACGATTCCGAACAAAGAGAAGCTAGAAATGGTTGTTGTTGGATACGAGAAGCGGCCGAAAGGTTGCGACGAAGGGCGAATAAAAAAATAAAATGCGAAAACTATGAGAGCGAATCCGATGATGATGATGACAATTCGAATAACGAGTTGGACGCATTAAAAGATCAAAAGTGAAAATCAAAGTTATTTCTCGCAACAACACTATAGACAAAAGAAGAAGAAGTATTGTAGTGGATTGTGAACAATAAATTATATTTATTCTTGTGTGGTCTTTCATTACAACTCCTATGCAATTTAAAAAAAAAAGTGTATACCATTAAATATGACGTCATTCCCCCACCAGGCAACCACCCTCTTTCTACACATTCTCGTTGGAACATTATTCCCTCTCTCTCTCTCTCTCTCTCTCTGTATATAAGGAAGCATTTCTGGACAGTTTATCAGTTCTACAGTAGCTAACGGCTTGTGATATTGCTCTCTACCTGTACTGTTGTGATTTTACAATTTCATTATAAGTATTATGGCTTCTATTAAGGAACGATTTAACTCGATTAAATCAAGTGAAAGTGTGCCGATAAATACTCTGGTAATTAATCATCAATATGTGATACGTAAAATTAGGCCTGTTATGACCAAATACGGCTCGAGTATTCTTTGTGACATACAATTTGATGAAAACGAAGTGCGATCAACCTTTCTACCAAATCGCTATACCAACGTATTTTCTTCTGCGGAGTTAGAAGAGCTTGTAGGGAAAAACATTGTAGTTACTGCTATCGTCGGTAAAACGGTGGAACTAACAATAGTGGACTAAAATGGTGAAAATAAGAAGAGAGAGAAAATGTAATATTTTGGACTGATTGTCACTGTATTTATATAAATAATAATAATAATATTGTTGTACTGAGAGTAAAATTTAATAAATTGTACTGTTAAAATGCATTTGTTGTGTCATTTTCTTATCACCCTAGTGTAATATTTATAATGAGATAATTAATTGTGTAAAAGATTTGCTGAGAAAGCGCAGTGTAAAGAGCGCTCAATATACCATCAGCTGTTTAAAATAACATGGTTTTTAAAGTAGTGCTGCTATAATCAATTTGTTTTCCTATACAGATACAAGACCGGATGCGTTTCTTACCGCACCCTGTATGTAGGATTAAAGTTCGTGTATTTATTACCAACTATGTTAAACAACAGTTATACAAAGTATTTTACATTATATTACACTGTGCCACTTGTATCATACAAGGTTAATGTCGGCTGTTAAACTTCGGTCAAGTCCACCGGGTTTTAGTTCGGTTAAGATCGGTAGAAACAGTTATATAATGTAGTTTACATTATATGACAAGGGTTTGAGTTCGGTCAAGCCCGGGGTTTTAGTTCGGGTAAGATCGGCAGAAACAGTTATATGATGTATTGTACATTATATTACAAGGGCACAGCGAAGCCTTACGATCGGATGAACTCGGGTAAGATGTCAGTAGAAACAATTATATATATATATATATATATATATATAATGTAAAGAACTCTACCAGAACGCGACACCGTCGGACAGGCCGTTGATTCTCTACCAGAAAGCGCTGCCGTCGAACGGGGTGATAGTTCCAAGATTCTCTACTAGAAAGCGCTGCCGTCGAACGGGGTGGTTGATTCTCTACCAGAACGCGCTACCGTCGGACGGTCGCCTTGTGATATAACGTAAAACACATTATATAACTAAAACCCGAGTCCGACCGAACGTAAGGCCTATCATACAAGGTTAATGTCGGCTGTTAAATTTCGGTCAAGTCCGGGTTTTAGTTCGGCTGAGATCGGTAGAACCAGTTATATAATGTATTTTACATTATATGACAAGGGTTTGAGTTCGGTCAAGCCCGGGTTTTAGTTCGGGGAAGATCGGCAGAAACAGTTATATGATGTATTTTACATTATATTACAAGGGCACAGCGAAGCCTTACGTTCGGATGGATTCGGATAAGATCGGTAGAAACTGTTATATAATGTATTTTACATTATATGACAAGGGTTTAAGTTCGGTCAAGCCCCGGGGTTTTAGTTCGGGTAAGATCGGCAGAAACAGTTATATAATGTATTTTACATTATATTAGAAGGGATTAAGTTCGATCAAGTCCGGGTTTTAGTTCGGGTGAGATCGGTAGAAACAGTTATATAATGCATTTTACATTATATTACAAGGGTTTAAGTTCGGTCATGTCCGGGCGGTAGAAACAGTTATATAATGCATTTTACATTATATTACAAGTGCACAGCCTTACGTTCGGTTGGACTCGGAAAAGATCGATAGAAACATATAATGTATTTTACATTATATTACAAGTACAAGTACGGCAGCTGTTAAACTTATATACTCGACTAAAACGTTCTATACCAAGAGAGACGCCGTAGCTCAATCGGTTACGTCGTGGACTTTGGCTCTGGTGGTAGCCGGTTCGAATCTCAGTGATACCCATACTTTTTTAAAAGAATTCAATTTAAATAAAATCCAAAAAAACAAAATGGCGGAAAAAAGATGGCGGAAACAAAATGGCGGAAAAAAGATGGCGGCATAGCATGGGTCGGGTCCAGGTCTAGCCTAAAGTTACATAGTCTAGGTCACGTGACCAAATCCGGTCCTCTGATTGGTCGGGCGCTATATCATCCCAGTCTCTACTTTTATTATATCACAGTATATTATACTGGATGTGACACCAAACACTACTGACGTGATAGTACAGATTTAGTACATTTGGCACAGTCTATTAAAAACTTGTTAATACATCGCAGGTAACACTTGGTTAGTATATTTCCTGTTTATTTAAAAAAATATTTTATAGGCTAATAGGCGAAAACTTAGCCTTAGGTTTTCATCACCTGGAAAGCGGAGTGCATTAACATAAAGCTCATAAATTTAATAAACAAATTGAGATATCTACAATCGCACACAGGTACAAACTATTTTCACTCTAATAATTAAGTTTAAATATGACATACTTTAACTTTTTAAACATTATACATTTTACTGCAAGGAAACACAATTCTATGAAAATGTAAGTAAAGTAAAACAACAAAAATCACATAAATCACAAAAAACGTGCTATAAAATATAAAAAGAAGTGGCATTTTGAAACTATTAAGAAAACCCGTCTGTGTTGTTCCGCCGCTCTGCTCGAGGGTTTACAAGGGCCCAATATCTGAAGTTGTATTTAATAACGAAGCCACTAAAATTTTCGATGGCCTGTGACTATAGATTGAAAGTTCCACTGAAGATGTTTCTATCTAAAACACCTGTATATACGTTTTTAGAACTATTTGTTGGTTTAATTGTTTTATAATTTTTTTACTAGGTATGCAATGCAGTTTTCTGCTTACAATATTGAGCGGAACAAGTACTTTTTTAATCAATACTTTGTAGAAATATACCACGAATTGATCAAACCCCTGACTTAAACCAAACAACAATTGCACAGAAAACTACTGAATTTATTTACAAACAGCTGCAAAACAACAATTTTGCACATAAAACTATTGTATTTACAAACAGCTGATAGTAACCGTCTGAAGTTCGATATGATCCTTTTAACAGCTGTATAATCAACACACAGTAAATAAACCAAATAAAATATTTCTTCCATTAAAATAACATTGCAACTTTAAAGTGCCGTAGGCCGAAACCCTGACGTGCGATTTGGACCATTTCAGATTTATACCTTTATATAGTTGGTTACTATGACCGTACCAAATTTCGTGCGGATCACTTCAGCCGTTCAGGAGGAGTATGTGGAAATAAAAAGCCAGAGTGTAGTATAAGAGCTTCGCTCGCTCCGCTACCTCCGCTCAATAAGCATAGGCCTATAGATGTTGTAAGGAACTTAATTAAAACCATGAACTAAGTTCATACATTGATGAGAAAATCAAAATTCCACTAATGATAAAAGTCTGTAAAACACCTAAAATAGATCTGTAATATAATAGTGTAAGAGTTTATAATAAGCGTATTCAAATTTTCAGGAATTTATTTAATTTTAATAACAGCTAGAAATAGGAGAAAATTTGAGTTCGTAAAGCAACAAATAAAAGTTAAAAGATACTACTCTTTATCAAAATGAAAACTAAAATAATAAATTGTAGTGTAATAAAATTACAGCATAAAACAAGAACAATAGTAATACAGCCTACTGAATATTTCGATCACGCCACTGAACAGTCGAGTTAAATTAAGCGAACTTCCAAAATTAAGTTTACACGTACAAGGGTTTCAACCTACTATTTAGGAAATTGATCTACTCATAAAGGAGCTGAATAGATGCTTGCGAGTTTAAACATCGATCTAGCGATCTGGGATTAGAAGAAGCTGGCCCCACGAGGATTTAAACCGAATACGTTTTGTATTTTATGTTTTATGTGATTTTGTGGGAACCGGACAGGCTATAAGGTAGTTTAAAAAACAAAATGAGCCGAATAATCTCCTATATATTTTATTTTTTTGATATAAAACCCCAAAACAGTTTCATGCTAGATCGAAAATCTAAAAAAAATTACTTTCGGTGAAGAAAACGTGCTTCCGGTTGTTAGATTTGTATGGCTAATGAACTCGACCAAGCGACGTATAAAACCTTCGTGTTTTCCAAATTTGGACTAAATCGGAAGTAAAATGCCGATTTTAGAGTGCGAATACATACAGCAATTTGTTACGTATATAATAGGCGTACATATAACAATTAGCAAATTGTTTTGACAGATGATTTTGTAGCCTACATTGTCGGATTGAATTGAGGAAATTATAACGGGAAGGTTTATACCTTGCGCAAAGATTCGTGGCGGCTGAGAGCTTAGGACGGTCGGGGAGGTGTCCCTACCCCTAATTAGCCCTCGCTCGGCCGCTCCGGGTTATGGTCATGATTCACCTACTGGGCTCAAGGCACAGTCGGTACAATTTTTTGCATTTCGCCATAAAGTGTAAAAATAACGTCATTTTTGTAATCTGCATCAAATAACAAGAACTTTAAGTCCAAATACGATATAATTGCGATGCTATTAAGTGTTCACTTTGTTTAAAAATAAAAGACAGTTTAAAGAATAAGATATATTTTTAAGATTATTCACAAACTATAGCTATTTACAATTTTATACATGAAGTGTTATCCAGATTCTCACAGGAGCTGAAGGCAAAACCATATCCCTAAAAAAGAAAATATGTTCAGCCACATGTAGTTTGTCAGACTAATTATTGATCAAATAAAGTGACAAGTAAAAAGGATTTTCTTAATTTCGACTATTTACTAGTATTTGTCCTTTATCAGATGTATGTGGCTTGATTAGTGCTATTTAAATAGACGTATGTTTAAAGAGTCTTAAAATGTGTATGATATTTAGATAAAATATAAATTATTTATCAACTAGGGGAGATCCTGCGTGCTTCGCACTCCAACCCCCGATGAAACCTTCTAATAACATATGTTATGTTTTATTTATAAAAAAGGCGTAGGATTAATAATAACCTCAAAACTAAGATAGTAAATAATGTTAAATGTTCAAATCAAATTATTTCGTATATTTTATAACAGCAGTTATACTAAAGATTAAAAGAACCAGTAACGCTAAGAACTATACTTAACCAAAAACCTAACCAAAAAGTTAGAAATATAAACAATTGTTTTATAATTTGAAATCAGCTGTTAATATTGGTTACTCACTATCATTTACCATATATTATAAATAAATAAGGCTTACTATTAAATTATAATATGTCTTATTTATTTTTAAATAGGATGTAACATAGTTTGTATTATTTTTAAATTCCACAACGCAAGTTTTTATTGGTTTGGACGTGTTGAAACATGTGTTGGTTCGGTCTAGGCCTAACTTAAAATGTTATTTTGTACTAAGCTGGACATCCGAATCAACTGTTTTATCTGTTATTTTATTTAATTGGTTGCTATAGTAATAAATGTAAATACATTCAAGAAATATATGTGTTGATTCATCAGTCTAGGCTTAACCTGAAATTATGTCTAATTTATTTTACCTTCCTTAACGGCAACATACACATATAATTAATTTGTGTTTTTGTGCACCTCTTTGCATACGTTTTGAATGGTATAAGATTCATTTTTCAATTGTTGTTTTTTAGTTTTTCATAATGTTGCTTATTTATTGGTATTACAGCTGATAGACGATATGGGTTTAACCCCAATTTGATCCTGTGAACTTGTTCTGACTAAATTTACAAATATTGAAATAAAAAATGTTTTTATCAATATGAATTCTAGCCTAAGTTACTCAGGGATAGTGTAGCTTTTCATTAAAAAAAATTTCATTTGGTTCAGTAGTTTCAGAGATTACCCCCAACATTCAAACAAACAAATTTTACCTCTTTGTAATATTAGTATAGTGTGTGTTCTTTTTACTTCAACAGATGGCTTTGTTCACAAAACCTATTTAAGTTTGAAATCAGCTGATAATGGACATAAATATTATAGAAAACAGCTGACTACTGTTATTATTATAGTCAATAAACTTATGTAATGGCGCTTACATTTTTGCTAAATATTGAGCATATTTTTTGTTGTTTTTATGTTCAATAGATGCTGCAGTTTTTCTAAAAGCATATAAAAAACAAGCAATTATATCGTGTTTGGACTTAATGTTCTTGTTATTTGATGCAGATTACAAAAATGACGTTATTTTTACACTTTATGGCAAAGTGTAAAAAATTGTACCGACTGTGCCTTGAGCCCAGTAGGTGACTCATGACCATAACCCGGAGCGGCCGAGCAAGGGCTAATTATTAGGGGTAGGGTCACCTCTCTGACCGTCCTAAGCTCTCAGCCGCCACGAATCTTTGCGCAAGGTATAAGGTTATATAAGTACATAATATTGAACCATTTACAAATGGGACATTGCATTTATTTATATGTACAACACATTTTAATATAATATTGATTTTATTTAAGTAATTACGTATACAAAGTAATACAATTTATATTTTTATGATTTTACTTAAATACAAATTAGTGCTTTATGAATAATAACTAAATGTTTGTCAAAGAGAATTTGTAAAAGATGGTCTACTTGCAAAGACAGTAACTAAACAGTACACAGTTACTTTAGGGTTATACATGGTCTACTTGAAAATACAGTAACTAAACAGTACACAGTTACTTCAGGGTTATACATGG
>JAGFPH010015138.1:0-11625 GCA_018207615.1 Philaenus spumarius | reverse complement strand
GTAAATACAGTAACTAAACAGTACACAGTTACTTCAGGGTTATACATTTTTAAAATTAAATATAGGTCTAACTAAGACTCCATAAGGATTTGAATTTACAGCTGCATGCTTTATAACGTAGGATATATTAATGTAGCAGAGGCCCTGATAAATACAAACTAATGGTAGCTAATGCTTGGGAAATTTAAGAGTATACTAGTTATCTATTTAATACAAATCATAAGCAAGTGTTTATTCTTCTAGCATGTCATGCAAAACATAGCTTGTGCTGGAATATCCAAGCTTTTGTATTAACTAAATAGTAATGATTTGCAATGTTTTTAATAAAACAAGTTTAACAAACACTAGCATTTACTACCATCTTCTTAAAATATTATTATTTTGAGGTTACTTTAGATTATTCTTGAAGGTTGCATTGAGTTGCAGATAAGTTGCAGTAATGGAAGCTTACACCAGCTTATTAATCGTAAAAAAGTTACAGAGTATCTTAATTGAAAAGAGTTGAAAGTAATTGTATCGTTTTTGATGAGGTTGGTTCTCGGTAGTAAAGTCGTGAATAAAATTAAATAAAAATATCGTTAAATTGTAAAAAATGAATTAAATGATAATTCTACTACTAAGATTATATACAGATGTATGTTATACCAGAGGTCTCAGTCTCCTCCTCGCTTTTCTCATCGACCCCTACGGTGACTCGCGGTGAAGCAAATTCAAACAGATTATTATATAATATGATTTTTCACGGAAATGACTGATTGACTTGGACAGAGATTTTAATTTTTATTCAGAAGAGAGACAATTTTCAAGTTATAAAATATGACCAAAAAGAGAAACGGTAAAGTAATATTTCAAACTGGTCAAATAGGCCTGGTAAAAATAAAGTTGGCATAATTTTAATAGTTATAGGTGTTAGAATTAGGATATAGTAAAGTTAGCCTCTTTCCATAGAAATGATGAGCTATTGCAGTGACTCTTATGGTAAGACCTAAGGTCGGGAAGTAACCAGAGTACCAATTTTTTTGAGCGGAAGTAAAAATTTTTGGTGTTTTACTATTAGAATCAAATAGGCTACTTTATGGGTTTTATATAAAAAATAAATATAAGAGATTATGCTGCATCATCTTATACCCTGTCTGGTTCTACAAAATCAATTAAAACCTAAAATACCATAAAAGTGCCATTAAAACAAGTTTTCCGCCGCGATCGAAGCGAAGTTGCCCTTATATATCTATTGCTGGTCAATATTTATTTATACAAAATTGACAAATAATTAATATAACAATACAAAAATTGCATAAAAATAAAACACAACTTATAACGCAAAAAATATATAATATTAATCTAATAAAAGTTGCAGTTTCTAACGATATTGTTATTAGAATATTATAATAACGAAGATGGAAAAAGACAATTATTTACAAACTTGCATCACCTAATAAATAACCTTTAATTCCCCAAAAGTTAAACTAGTATGTCCGTTTATTTTACGAGAATCGAGAATATTTCAAAATTAACTACTCAATTTTTGGATCTATAAAAGTTGTTGGTTTTGGAAAATCTACCTTAGGTAATTAGTAAACACTAATATAATAGAAGTATAATATTGTTTTTTAAACATTAGATTACGTGCACGCAAATCCAACTAACTAGTTGAACCACGATTACAGATTGAATGATATAACCTATAGTAATAATATTAGTAACTGCAGATCAAGCAAATCATTAAAGGCTCTGAGCATTTTATAAACTATACTTGAAATTTATGGTAACTCCAAACTTAGGCCTAACCTTATTCTTAAATTGAATTTTTAAATAACCTTTTGCTTAGTATTATTTGATTATAAGCATACCCAATTCCTATTCATCAGGGCCAACATACATTATAGTTATATAGATAGCTGTAAAACAAATACATTTAATTCAAGTAAACAAAGTCAGGTCACGTTCAAATTAAAGATACTGGTGTTATTTCCTTTTCTTGGAAATAACGAAAAGTTGTTTTTACCGTTGAAGGGAAAGCGTTGTTTAAAGGGAAATTACATCTCCTTAAAGAGACGCCCTTATTATTTCATTTAAACCCTCTAAGAATATTTCATCATCTTTTATTAGAGAAAAACTTTATGCACAGTACTCGTCTAAGTAAACATCGGCTGAACATTCTTTTGTCAGAAGTTATTTGGCGAGAACTTTGCCTTCCAATAAACAGGGAGCCAAAACTCCTAATCTGGAGAAATATTATGCTGACCGGGAAATGTATTGAAGATGGATGATTTAAATATTTATTTCAACTGGATATTGTAGAAGCTAAGCCAAACAAGAGATGTGGAAATGCATGATGCTAGTTGGCAAGGAAATCCATAAAGTACGGAAAACAATTCGGTAAGTTGCAATGTAAAATAATTCGATTACGCAATTGAACCGCTGACATGATTTGAGTGAAATTCCAAAATAAAATTTACATGTTTTAGATTTTCAACCAACGTTTTGGGAAACGGGGCTACTTACGAAAGGGGCTGAATGTCTGCTTGCTGTACGATATATATTAGTAGAATTTGTTTGCACCCCAGCATACGGTTCATGCGCAGACTCGTTTCGCTTGTATTGCAAAATTACACCTTAACCTTTCGGCCTCGGATTGTGTACTGCGCTTTGCGAGTTGCAACTTTACCTTGCTCTCTCGGATTATGGATTACTTCGCTTCGCGAGTTTTTATCCCGGCTGCCACTACGTGATTTGAACCGGGTATTTTACGTTTTGATTAATTTTTGGGAACCAGAGGAGCTGTTGAATTTCAGAGTCGTGTAAAACAAAAAAACAATATGTGCAAAATAATATCCTTTGGGCTATTTATTTATTTTTTAATAAAACAACAAAACAGTTTCATTCTAGTATGAAAAATCTAAAAACATTCATACTTTCGCACAAAAAAATGTGCTTCCGGTTTTTTTATTTTTGTGACTAACGAATTTGTCCAAGCTACTTCAAAAGTACCAAATCGGACGGAAAATGCGGCCATTAGAGTGCGAACACCCCCCACACACACATATATGTACATATATAACATTTTGAAAGAAAAAAACGTATACTGGTGTCCATGATCGGTGCTCATTGATTACTATCGACCTTAGGTCTCTCCATAATAGTCACTGCAATAGCTCACCTTTCCTATGTAAATTCGCTAACAAGAGATAAAAGGGTTATCTGAAGCTGGGAAATTAAGTATGACAGAAGGTTGGTTTCCATACTAAGCCTAGTAAGTGAATTGAAATTAAGTTAATTATATGTTTGTAAATAAGTTGTAAGTGGTTTTTTTGTCGAACACAAAATGGGCACTTGAGTCATTGAGTAAAGTGTTTTATATCTCAATTAGTATAGGGAATAATCCATTTTTATAGTGATAAGTTCATAAATATCTAAGATGTCAAAGAAGAAAAATAAATATATTATACAATTAAAAAGTAGTATAGAATAATTTACTTTAAAGGTTTGATGAATCATCCCTACGGTTTAATATAATACATATTTAGTCTACATAAAAATGTGATTAGTATAATAATTATATACTTGTACTGTACAGCAGTTAAATTAAGCTTATAGTACAATTTATAAATTTTATTTGTTTAATATCTTGGATTACCATTAGACAACTTGTATTTAATAATTAAGGGGTATCTCTCACACCAGCGGCAGACCAGCTATCAAAATTAATACAACTTTTCTCAATTAAATTATAATGACAATTAGCGCATTCTTTATATACCTCCAGCTCACTTCCTTCTCCAACTCCCGCAGCGAAGCAAACCGAAACAGTGTTTGTATACTATGATATATTCACGGGAATGACGATTGATTAAGGCAGAGATTTCTTAATTTTATATAGAAGAGGGGCAATTTTCAAGTTATAAAATATGACCAAAATATGATATGGTAAAGCAGTATTTCAAACTGGTCAAATATTCATATTAAAGAAATGTAGACATAACTTGAACAGTAATAGGTGATTGAATTGTGATATAGCAAGCCCTTTTTCGTTGTTTGTGTTTGCAACAACCTAACCTAACCTAACCTAAAAAACTGTTGGTTGAGAAAAATTATTATGGTACCTGATTCTAAATTTGCCAATTTGGTTGCTATAGTAATAAATCTAAACTCGTTCAAAAAACGTGTGTTGGTTTAGTATAGGACTGGCCTAAAATTGTGTTAAGCTTATTTCCCAAATTAGACGTTTTATTTGTAATGCGCAACAGAAGTTTGAATTATAAGACAGTACGCCTTTTTCGTTTATTTTTGTTTTTGTTTTATTTAGTTAACCTATCATAAAAAACACTGTTGGTTGTGAAATTAACTAACTGATTCTAAATTTTCTAAGTTGGTTGCTATTGTAATGAATGTAAATGCATTCAACAAATGTATGTTGGTTCAGAATAGTTTACACGTAGAATTGTGTTGCAAAGCTTTTGTTTCAAGTCAGCTGTTTTATCTGTTACATAGCTGGAGTGAACAACCTATTTTAACCATTTTCCACACTTAAAATAAATATTTTGCAAAATCCTTTCTTAGTGCTCTTCTAAATAGTGGTATGAAGGTACCCAGACAATTTTAAGTCTCTAGCTTTCATAGTTTTGGCTGTACATAGATTATGAATCGGTCAGGACTCTTTCATCTATGCGTACAGTAAATAGTGCTAACTCAGTGCATATTACACACACCAATCGCAAATGTACTTGTTTTAAAATAATGTTTGGAACATAGGTAGAGGATCATCGTATCGATTATTTCTATTGTGTGTGATTTGGGAGTCTCATCGGTGATCACTGTAGCAGATTTAGCGTTACCCAGGGTGCACCACGTGGAGGCCTCCTACTTTACACCTCGCAGTAGTTACGATGGAGAAGTCTGCGCAATACAGGAAGCAGCTATTAGTCTTCAAACCTCAGTAAAGTCGTATTTCTGGTTTATTTCCAAGCCAATGTTTCCGCTATAAGCAACAACAGCCCTAATGACTGATTCCACACAATTTATGGCCTAGCCAAGGTGGCAGAGTTGATCGATGCTGGTTGGGTTGTCCGCCACCAATAGATTCCTAGCCACGTGTGCACTCCAGGCAATGACAAATCCAATAACCTAGGCAAAGAAGGAGCAGCATCTGTAAAACCGATAGCACGAGCCACACATAGAGAAGACCGAAACCTGTTAACAGTCGCCATCAACAACTCGACCAAGAACGTTCTAAAAAACCGATGCAGCGGCAAACGGTGTGCATGCTTAGCCATTGAAGGGCCGATTCCAAGAAACCTGGAGAGATCCAAAGCTGCCATTTGTTTTCGTACTATCTGCAGGCCCCTTTACACTGGTTGGCATAGCTGATGACGACGTATATCCCTCTGCATGTAGTCCGCAGGGTGAACAGAGGACACCTGCTCCCTGAACTAGCCTTCGTCACCTGTCTGACAACATCTCTTTGTGTTACTTGGAGTTCAAATAGCTGAACATCCACTGGCAGGCGTTGGCTTGACTAAAGTAAAGTTTTATAATAAACCTTTCAAAAGTCGCAGGTGTTCCAAGAACATAAATATTATAAAACAACTAAGGGGGAAGGAGCCATACTGGGTATTAACCAGTGCCTTTCACACAGTGTGGAAAGATCGCTGGCATTAACCAGTGCCTTCCACATGGAGATGGTGGATTCCACATGGAATTAACTATAGACATTTGTTGTAAATTAGGTGCAGTGTCCATACAAAATTGTATCTATTTGATGTACAACCATTTTTGTATTTACCAGTTTCAAAAGCAATATTTTAATTTGGAAAAATTGTCCATAGTTTGCTTTCAACTAACTTTCTGAAGAAGAAGTAGAAATTTACTTCGACACTGGTGAAAAAAAAAAAATAATAAAAACGTAAGTCATATATATGCGATTTTATCTGGACACTCCACCATATTTACAACAAATTATTATCACCAACCAGACACGAAGGAGAAACAATAATTATATTGTATATAGATTAGGCTATGAGTTTGACACTAATATTTATATGAAAAAGCAAACTGTAAATTGCATTTCTTCTTTAAAAACAAGTCAATCCCTTTTTCCTCAAAACCAGGAGACTTTGCCCTTTTCCTGTATCTAAGAAGGCACAAGCTTGACAAATGGTCCTCGCTACCCTAGAACTTCTCAGCCATGTCTTCACTCTACGCAAAGGGCTGAAGGAACGCTCTACGGTGCAAGTTGTCGGTGTTATGGTTTGGTAGAATGTAAGAATTTTTCTTACTGCTGCGTAAAACATAGTTTCTGGAAGTATATCATGGAACTTTGTTTTTTCCAAACAATCCTTATTTGTCCATATGTCATACCATAAACTGGCTTCTGCTATCAAGTTGTCGACTTGGTAAAACTTTTACAAACTTTTTATGTCTTTCGTGAAATCTTCTTTCTTCTCCTTTTTCATTAAAAGTGGGTGAAGATTTCCGGCTTTGAAAGGTATATCTTGATTTTGTTCAAATCTTGTGATAATTGGCATGATTATATAATCCATGTACGGAATTTAAATTTCCACTTTGAAATAATCTTTGGCCGTTGAGTACTGGACATTGCATCTGTGGGTCTGCCTTACAGCCAATCGTGGAATTTTTATATCTATGTTAAGTTCTTTACAAACTTGTTTTACTTCCTTGAAAATGTCTGTAAATTCATCGTTACTTTCTCTCTGCTTCTGAAAATTGGCTAGCAGGTCAGTGTTGACTTCTTTGTGAACTGTTGTAAAATATGTGTATGTTATTGTTATACAACTTATTTTTTAGGTTTTAGTGAAAAATATAAAAAATAAAAAATAACACAAGTGCAGTTCCAAAAGGTTGTAGGTGCCACACATGTGCAAGTCAAAACGTTGTATCAGCTGTGCAATAAAACATAAAAAGAAGCAGCAGGTTGCACACCGGCTCTTACAACGTTTTGACTTGCATACTACTTTTAGTTCAGTTTTTCATCACTAGGATCAGAAATATGCTGATAGTGATCATTGGAGGTATTAAACATGGCGTTTACGACATGATTTTACAGTAAAACGATTTTTTCCAAAAATGATATCCAAAATGTTATCATTTAACTTCCAAAATGTTATCCTAAACTTTCCAGTTTTTCTTTTTGAATCATTGATTTGATAATTTTACTTTTTAAACTGCCTTCAATGTAACATTGTTGAATTTGTTCTTTATTCTGTCTTACAATGTAATTGGAGAACAATCGTAATTGTTAGTAACAAATTGAACTTATTCCTAATTGATTTAATCTGTAAATCAATAAAAGTAAACTTTTCCAATTTCCGTTGATCTTATCTACACATGTTACTTTCTGTAAACATTGGCACACAAAATATGATAGATGCGTATGCTTTATACTTTTTTTTAAATTATTATTTATTAACTTCAGTTGTAGAAAGATCATCTTTAATATTTCAAATATCAAATCAAATATTTTTTATTAATCCATCCATGTCCTCTCACAATACTCAAAACAAATATGTAGACGAACAATCTAAGAAAAATAATACAATCATGAAAAAAATGTAAAAACAAAATTATTGATGTTTAAACAAAATAGAAACTGCTGAGGAGTTATTAACAAATACAAGACACTAAAAGGAGTCAGTTAATTAACTCCTGGTCCGTGTGCTGGAGCCCAGTTATGGAATCCTGGACGAAACAATGACATTTCTTGTACTCTACAACCAAAAAAACAAAACACAATCAATACAAACACTTCAATAAACCTGTACGTACACATAAACACATATACCACATTTTTATAACTACACATTATTCAATTACCCTAAATAAGCCCTCATCATAATAATCATTCGAAAGAAAAAACAGCAATGTTCGTGTGGCACAATATTATAAAATGAGGGACCTAAAAATAACCATGCTTTCATGAAAAAACTGTTATTGGGTTTAACAGTTCTACAAAGAACTCCATGCCTGGTTTTAAATGTATTAGGTATACATTTCAATTCATCACTATCGTAACCGCACCTATTAAAACAAATTTTAACAACACCTTATATATACAAGAGGATAAGAACTTGACCTTCTACCTTGACCACAGATTATCATAATACAGTAAATGATTTTTGCGCCTTAACAATAATATTCAAATTTGATCTATGAGTAATACTGCAACAACTAATTCCATATTTTAATTTTGAATGAACAAAAGCATAATATTTTGATAAGCACTTGCCTAGAACAAACAAGTTTAAGATAATGCAACTTTCTCAAAAACATATACAAATAACTCTTTATACTTTGAATATGTCTTTTCCACAGTGAATTTTTACCAACAATACTAATAATTACCTTTTCTTAGATGCTGTCGTACAGTCCTTGTTTTTGTCGTCAATTTTATAACATGACGGCCTTTTCAACTATTTTTTCAGTCACTATCAAATGTTTGCGGTTCGCGCACTCGGAACGTTGTTAAACATTCATTTTATTTAAACCACTACACATAATTACATATATATATATATATAATACACTACAATGTACATTGAACACATATAACATTAACATTTAACGTCGATGGTGTGGAAATCATCAGAACGTGCTACACGTTGAGTTTAAACTTGTACTGTGAACGATATAGGAACTTAAATTGCCGTAATTGATAAGCGCTGGTGGCCGGTGAGATGCTTCCTGGTATTAACTGTATTATTTACAAATTGTTGTAGTATGTAATACAGTGTGTTATATTGGAATAGGGATTTGCTGTTTAATAAAATATGAGAATCTGTTTTTTGCTGTTTGTTTATTTCATATTCTTCTATATCATTCATTATCAGTCCCTTTTTGCATTGTTGTAATATTTCTAGATTTAATTCTAAATTCGTATATCCATGGTTGTAGTCAATTAAGTGTTCGGCGAACTTGGAATGTTGAATTTTGTTTGATCAGGATGAGGGAAGGTGTTCTAAACAAGATCTCTTTTACGCTCTATCAATAAATACCAGAAGTTTAAAAGAAACATACTAATAGCAATAAATTGTATTTATAAGGTAAAAAACTTGATTTTTATCATACGTAGATTTGTGTACAAAACTCTCGGTAGGACTTAATTAATCAATTACAATATACACACAGATTTTATTCACCTATCTGGTCTACCTACTTCAATGCAAACCAGAACTCGTATTGCAAGAGATAAACTTTAATTAAAATAACCCTATTAATGGGAAAAGCATTGCCTCATTGTTCTTCGCGCTTGACTTTACCCGACTTCAATTATACCTATATTCTGCAATGTGGTAATACTAATGTAAACAGTTCTTATTACCGAACAAGTTACATTACACGAAACCATTCGCTCTATTATTAACCTCTCGCAACTTTGCCTTCTTTTATGATATGTTATTAAATTTATAACATAGATTGAGGATCACCAAATATGATGCTATATACGAAATTTTAAATGTTAACAATAAAAGTTTTAAAAGATACGGGGATCTAAAAAGTGCTGAGTTTATAAATTACTCACACATCAGCATTATTAATCATTTTCCGTATAAGTGGCTGGTTAAAATTTTTCATGATGATAGATATTCGGGAACAAATAAAGTTAAAATAAAAATGTAAGACGCACAATTTTTAGTAAATTCTACAAAATTTATTGAGACTGTCCGACCATGGATTCGCTAGCAACGGAATTGACAAAGCAGCTTATCACTGGCTAAGGAAAATAATAGAAAACAGGCATATCAAAATTAAAGCAGAGAACAGTTACTTGGCAAAAGTAAATTGAAAGGGTGTGGATGAGTGTGGTATTCGGAGGTTATAAGGAAGACAATGGAAGCAAATGTGAGTTTGACATAAATTCTACATATCACATTTAGTATTTGCAAAAAAATTGTGTTTATAAACTGACTTGTAACATTTGTAATGCAGAGCTTATGTATACCAAAAAGGCCGTAGTTGTAAATGTAGGTTAAGCGAACACGAAAAAAGTTAGCGATTGGGTCGTAATGACTCTAGTTTTTCGAATCATTTAGTGTCAGATTTTTCAATAATGTTGATTTTAAGATTCTCCTTGACAATGAAAATAAACGGTACCAGGAACTGGCACATACTTCTCACAAACATATTTAAATTATTAAACAGATTCACTGTGACTTCTTAATTGTAAGTGGGGTAGGAGAGGTGATTTATTAAAGTAGGAGATAAACTAATAAATATAATTATTATTAGCTACACGAGAATTTTTAGAAAGATACGGTTTTTGCATATGGTAGGGTACATTAAGGGCTACAAATAGGCCTAAGTCAAATTTTGTCAAAATCGTTAGAGCCGTTTTTTTACAAAAAATAATAACTGATATTTTGCGGGTTTTTGCCAAAAAGGGGGTTGTTTTTCAAAAAATTTCAAAAACGTTTTTCGTGCATCTATACAGGCCTACTTGACATGTCTGGTGCAAATTTGATTGAAATCGATCGAATAGTTTTCGCTCTAACTTTGTATACATACAGAAATACATACATACAGACATAGATACATACAGACATACATACAGACATAAATTTTGTAAAAACCACTTTTTTGTACTCAGGGGGTCCCAAAACGGATATTTCCACAAAAACCTCAACATCGATTTTTTTGCGATTACTGTACTTCCTCTATACTATAGTATAGTGAGAAAGTAAAAGTAGGAAATTAAATTCATTAAACATTTCAGAGAATATTTTGTAAAGACTCGAATCTTGTACTATACTATCAGGTGGAATGTATGATTCACCTTTGCTAAAATTATATCCTTTCGTATGACCATCCACACCCTTTCCCTTTACTTTTGTTTGTTAGCGAAGTAACTGTTCTCTGTATGTAATATTTTTACTATGCCTGTTTTCTATATTTTGCGTAGTCTGTGTTAAGGTGTCTGTCTCTGACGGCACATGGTTGGCAAGACTCAATACATTTTTTAGAATTTACTAAGCATTAGTTTGTTTTTCATTGAAATGGAATTCTACCATAAGAATGTTTTCTGGAATTAAGTTAAAACACTCTAGGACTAACACATGTATAACATGTTAGAACATGTATATGCAGTCGAACTATGTATACAGTAACTTGGCATCTGTAGCTGTACCCCTGGCTACCTGCTACAGACCCGGTCCGTCCTTCTTACTCGCTTCTCAACAGGCGGTTTCAATGATTAGTCATCTACTGATTTTACAACCGCAATATTATACTTTCTTTTTTACTCACAATTTAAAATTTTTGTAAGGATATTTATAAAGTTCGGACAAAAATAAGAACTATTGGCGGGCTTCTCAGACGCCAAGTTACTGTATACAAACTATTAATAGGTTTGGAACTGAAACAGATTTACGGTTTTATTCTCTACATTGATATTTCAAAACAGGTTTATTTTGACTAAATATAAAAAATCCTCATCACTTTGTGTACATAAGTAATCTAAACAGAATACTTACGTAAACAATAAATACAAAACCTATGTAGAAAAAGGAATTTATACAAAAACATAAATCTGTAAAACATGTCATAGTTCCCATCCTAACGTTTATCCAAATCTTGCCAAGTTTTCTTTTTGTAGTCATATTGACTTAAGATTTT
>JAGFPH010015137.1:7759-21889 GCA_018207615.1 Philaenus spumarius | reverse complement strand
ACTATTTCGTGAGATTTTTACTACGAGAATGAAATTGTTTTACAGTTCTGTCTAAAAATATAAATGGACATTGTGCTTCCTCATTTCGTAAGTTGTGTTAATTAAAACCTTTTTCACTTCTCCCATGTGGTTTTATGCACACAATTACATTTATTTAAATTTTATTTGTTATTACTGTATTGATAATGAGTATAGTTTAAAAAACAGTGTATAGTTTAATTAGTATTACCTCTGAAATGGACATTGTGCTTCCTCATTGCGTAAGTTGTGTTAATTAAAACGTTTACACTTCTACCATGTGGTCTTATGAACACAATTACATTCAATTAAATTTATTTGTTATTACTGTATTGATAATGACACGCTTTACAACTTTAAAATATAATAAAATTCGTTAGAGCAGTATTTAAAAATATAAATTAACTTGTCACGTGACACCGCCTGCTTTAGAAACTTGAGGTCACTGGTTAAAATCCCGGTGAATACAGTCCAAATAAAACTCCATATTATTAGTATTTCAATGTAATATATACAAACTATAGGTATTAATATTACTACCCTAAATTATTTACATTTAAACAAGAAAACATAAAAATTTGCCTCTATTTGGTCTTTTTTTTATTACACAAAATAACTTTGTAGAACTATGTTTTTGTTTTGATTCATATTAGCAGTTGACTTTCAATTGAAGCACAGCACTGTTCAAACAGCGTACCATCTCCAGATCTGTTTCGGTTCCATTTCGAACTTTTCCTCCGTTTCCCAAAACAGCCAAATGCTCAAGCCTCTCGGAGCTGAATTCAGCGAAAGCTTTGATTTTCCTATCCATAAATTTCTCCGATTTTTCTTCCGTACTATACAACAGGCGCAACACTTTCCAAGATTCTTTCGGCACCTTTGCTTTCATCTCGTTCGCAAATCGCATCGAGTGCTGCGCATATAATTCACCGACCTCTTCGGAAATCGCCAATTTGTTCAGGCTGTTGTACATAAAGCGCGCGAACCCCTTTACCTTTCTGCCGAAAGCACTTCTCTATGGTTTCACGAACAGTGTCGGAAGATAATTGTTTCAAGACCATGCCGAAAGATTTGTTTTCATAAATGAGATTGTAATTTACAAACTATTGTCAGAGTTTAAAAAAATGAGTGTAAAATATCATTTGAAGCTCAGTACCGCTGTTCATACAATATAATTGCCCACCTAGATTAGAACCCTACCATCTATACAGGCAGACAGCAATTACAGTACGCGTCGTGACGGAGGACCTACTAAGGAACTAAAATGTCTATAGTGTTTGAAGTTAAGGGTCATGTGTATTTATGTAATTTCAGTTCACGACAACGACAACACACCAGCAAGCACTTGATAATGGCTCGGTAGTCGAAACGGCCGTAGTGCCATACAAAAAAAAAGTAGTAACTATTGTGACTGTAAATACTTTTACTGTAATAATTTCATCAATATCCATTGAACTGTTTACGTGTAATATCAACAACAAAGAAAAACATTTTATTGAATTAACAACATTAGTAGACACATCTCTTCCACTTTGTACTTCACATAAATACTATCAAATATTACCTATGAACATTGTCTACGAACACTTAATTACAAGTGAAAAACCATGGACCAAGACCGGGATTTGAACCCAGGACCTTTGCCTTTCCGGGGCAACACTCTACCACTGAGCTATCCTGATCCTCCAGATATTGGTCGATGCTATCTCACTTGTACGGTTTTACTGCATTTACTGGACCAATGGACGGAATACCTCCTGGAAAAAGGTATTGGGTTCAAATCCCGGTCTTGAACCTTGTTTTTTCACTTGTAATTTAATTAAATTAACCCTTGCTGAGGAAGCGAGTAACCAGGTAAATTATTACAAATCAAAAATAGTAATTTAATTACAAATGCACAGTAATTAGCTCAGGCAGCTTCCAAAATTAAGTTAATATGTTTAAGGGTTTCAACGGTTTATTTGGGAAATCGGTCTACTCACGAAGGTGCTGAATAGCTGCCTGCATGTAGGAAATACATAAGTATAATTTGTTTGCCCCTCAGCCTCCAGCCCTTGACCACGAGCTGCTTCGTTCCGCTCGCAGCAGAAATACGCTTCTCGAGTACTTTGTAAGATATTTTACGTTAAAACTATGTGGAAGAACCAGGCGAGGTATAAGGTAGTATAAAAAAACAAAATGAACACAATAATCCACTATATATATATTAGTTTAGATAAAACTTAAAATAAACGGTACCAGGAACTGGCACATACTTTCTCACAACATATTTAAATTACTAAACAGATTCACTGTGATTCATAATTGCATTAAAAGGGACCCATTAAAGTGGGACAGTAACTAATAAATATTATTATTATTGAAACTATTCTATCGATTTAAAACTAATTTGCACCAAACATGTCAATTAGGCCTGTATGGATGCACGGAAAAAGGTTATGAAAAAGTTTAAAAAACAACCCCCTTTTTGACCAAAAACCCCCAAAAATTATTTATTACCTAAACGAGAATTTTTAGAAAGATGCGGTTTTATCCATATGGTAGTGTACATTAAGTGCTACACATAAGCTAAATTTTATCAAAATCGTTTGAGCCGTTTTTGAGAAACTTTGATTTTTCTCGTTTTTTGGCAATTTTTTAGGGGGGGGGGGGGTAAAACTGGTTAAAAAAAAAAAAAATTTAAAAAGTCTAGAGATATTCTAGGACTACACCTACATATCAATTTTCATAAAAATTGGACCGTTGGTATGGTCTCCAGGTCTGTACACATCCTTACAGACAAATAGACACACGGTCACAGATATCACCGAAAAAACACTTTTTTTGGGTTCAGGGAGCACCTACACAGATAATTTTACTAAACAATTTTTTGGGGTTCATGGAGCACCAAAACAGATAGTTCCAGTAAAAATTCAAATTCGAAAATTTTGACTAAAACAATACTTTCTCCATATAATACGTATGGGGGGGAGAAAGTAAAAGTTTCATTTCGGTAAAAAAACAATCTTCCGGTTGTTGAATTTTGTTGGTTCGAGCGACTTCAACGTGTAAAATAAATGTGTACATACAATTCAGACGTTAAGAGTGAAACACATGACACCACTAACAGGGGAACATGATCGGTGCTCATTTAGCACTCCCTACCCTTAGGTTCTACCATAAGAATCACTGCATAGCTCAAATTGCTTATGTATATTCGTAAAAAATATTGATTTATTAAACACTACAGTTTTACCAGATATTACTACATTTGATCAAATATGCTTTATCTGTTTTAATAACATTTTCCAATTTACTTAACTCTGTCAATCGTGCTGATATTTTAATGTAATATCTAAATAATTTGCATACTTACTACTGCATGCAGAACCACAAAGAATAGCAAAGAAAAAGTCCTCATGTTAAAATACTGTAACCATGTACTGTATCCGTTCTGTCTACGCTGAAGTGTTACTGATACAATACAATTGGAAACATAGAAAGCGTGTAATTCTTACACAACTGAATTGCACACGGATGCTTGCGTCTGTAAAATGCTAACAATATATTATATAGCCGTCGTTTTGTCTAAACATATTGTTATACCCTTTGCCTTGGATGTAAATTATGCTATCGCTTGAAACTTTGAAAATAACGAAGCTAATAAAATTTAGAAAAATATTCTCCGCAGTAATACCAACTTTACGGTTCTCTCTGATTCGCTTGTTTCATCTGAAGTGCGATAACTCAATATAGCAGAGTAGACTGACCTCGCTGTTAGCTCAAACATGGGCTCTTATGGGACTTGGTTTTTTGCACCGAGTTGCGACAGATGAAGACGAAGACGTAATGTGCACCGACTCCCTGCTTGTTGCACCGAGTTGCGACAGATGTAAAGGACGAGCCTGAGTAATCGGAAAAAATGCGTATATGTATTGTATCCTCGAGGTTTAATGACGCCATTTTGATAATCAGCCGCCACCTTTTTATTTAAGTTGAGTATTTTGATTATTTTTTATTTAATCATCTGTCGCACCTAGGTTCAAAAACCTAGTAGTTGAAAGTCGGTGCATATTACTCCATAAAAAATAACTCATCTGTCCCAACTCGGTCCAAAAAAGGTAGTCCCATAAGATCCCATGTCAGCGCTATCGGCGCGGGCAGTCTACTTAACAGCAGCTCTATTGCTCCCTGGGCGGTTACAAAATATAGTTGGGTTTTAGCTGACACCTGATTATATGCAGTTAGTTCGACCCTTAATGCTGACAAATAAATGGGCTTAACGGTTGATTAATGTTAAATTTGTAACGCTGGTCCAGATTTGAAAAATTAGTTTTAAATCACGTGCTTCTCCCCCCAATCACTAAATTTGAAGGAAGGTTAGTATTGGTTAACAAATAGGACGCATATTACCGTTTCACATTTGGAAAACGCTACTCTATTGACGTGGTAAAATTAAATAGCCCTTTTAGAGTTCTTTCTCCATTAAAAAGTAAAATTTAAAATTATAGTTTTATGTTTCTAGACCTAAGAGGTGTTTTTGACTGCCAAGGATGAAATAAATAAAAAGGATTGTAAAAATACGTACGTTTTGAACGATATCTAAAACAAAAGCCTGTTATATAACTTACTAGAACAAACTCCTGCGTGCCCCGCATGCCCACCCCGTTGGAACCTTCTATACTCATAATCATGTTAAGTTTTCTTCATAATAAAAGTGTAGGATTAATAATAACCACAAAGCTAAGATGCTAAATAATGTTAAATGTTCAAATCAAATTATTTCGTATATTTTATGACAGCAGTTATAATACAGGTTAAAGAAACCAGCAAGGCTCAGGTCTACCATTAACAAAAACATAACATAAAAGTTAGAAATACAAATAATTGCTTCAAAGTTTGAAATGCGCTGCTAATGGAAATATTGGAGCAAACAGTTGTTTTATCTGTTATTTTATTCAATTGGTTGTTATGGTAATAAAGTGTAAATACATGTGTTGGTTCATCTGTCTAGGCCTAACCTAAGGGTTTTTCCGACTAAATTTATAAGTATAAAAATAAACAAAATATTTCTATCAAAATAAATTATACCCTACGTTAATCAGGGATACTGTCGGTTTTAATTTGTAAAACATTTTTTTCAATCGGTTCAGTAGTTCCAGAGATTATCCCTACATGCAAACAAAAAAATTTTACCTCTTTATAATATTAGTATAGATTATAATAGCTTATATTATTTGAACATCTCATATACAAAAACAACCAACATCCAGACATTATAAGAAGATTGTTTTTAATGAAGTTTTAAAAATAACCACAAACCATGATCTATGAGAGAGGTTTTTTGTATAGTATAAAAAATTATGAGCGAAATCAGTTGTGTTATGTCCGAAGAGGAGGATTATTGTTGTCCAATAATAATGCGACAGAGTCGTTTGGTTTCAAATCCAGCTACATCACAAAAACATTTTTTTTTTGAGAAACACAAAAAACTGTTATTTAACAATACATTCGAGATTTACAATTAATTTTTCTATTATATGTAGCAGACAGGTAGCCTTGCCTATACACATAATATTAACACCTGACGGTTTATTATTACTTAAAAAAACATAAAAACATTCTGGATGTAGCTACTTTTGATTCTAAATAATGGATGTAGCTGGTTTTGGTTCTAAACTTACAATGTGGTAGGTACATTAAACATTTAGAAATATTTACCTTTTCTAAACAGTTTTATTAGCCTTATTTGCTTGATAATTTCACTTTCTAACTATGTTACAATATGTTTTTAAAAGTACAATAAAGCTTTTCAAAACTAATTTTGTATCAGAATATCTGAAAAATCAGAATATTTTTTCAAAATTCAAATTAAAAAGTACATTAATTCTTGTTATAAAACAAGGCTCTATTTTACTACTTACACAACTGAATATTTTTAGACCTACACAACTAAATCAGAATTTTTTTTATAATTTTCACAGCAGTCTCTTTCCTCCTCTTCATGTTCTTGAGTTTCAGCTTGTTCTTGGTGGGACTGGAGAATTTTCTGATAGAACTTCAGGTTATCTATTTCCTGCCAGCCCTAAACAAAATGTTTTGTTAACAGTTTGACGACATCTCGAATTTTAAGAGGGGCAACTTTTACGCCTGGTGGAATTCGATCTGGATGAGGCATTTTGGATACATTCTCTCCTTGGAGCGATACAGTTCGGTACTGCCCTACGTCAGTGCGATAGTGAGGTTCTCCCCTAATAAGTACATTATTGCCTTTCAAATTCAGCTTAAAAATAAATCTTTTACTCATGTTAAACTGAAAATGCCAGTTTCGAGGGGGCTTGAATATTTCGGAACTTCCCTCTTTCCAGTCATACACTTCTCCAACCAGGGAACGGACAGTGACAAACTTAGAAAATATGTCTGTGTATTCTTTAGGTTGAATTATGACATTTTCTTTTCTAATTACCTTTTCAATTCGTGCAAACACGCGATCTGGAGGAAAAAGGGAATGCCCGACTATTGGAAAAATATATTCAATCTTTTTTACACTAACTGGTGCATTATTGCACAACCAGTAGCTTACCATTCCCATCATCGTTGTATTTTTATTTTGCCCCCCGCACCCATCAGACACCAACCGAAGAACTTTTATATTGTTGGAAATGTTAATATTATTCAAAAAATGGTAAACAGCTGAGCTAATCTCATTTGAGCCTTTCTTCTGTTCACTTTCGTCATACTCGTATACAAAAACATTTTGTTTTGTTTGTTTAGCTGTTGAATTACCAACTACTATAGTCAAATTAAATTTGTATAATTGCCGAGAGTAGTATGCACTCTGGTCAGGAACTTTGGGCAAAACCTGATTTTTTTGACAGTCAAAGGAAATTGTCATCAGATCATCTCGTTTTTCTTTTAGTTGAGAGTAAAAAGCTTTTGCTTTTAACTTGTGGCATCTCTGTTTAACAATCAAATCATTTTTCACATTTGGATCACTGCAGTTTTTAAGTTTTTCAATGAAATAAATGCAAGTCGAACATTCTAGGGCTCCCAAATCCAATATTAAAAAAAGTTCTATAGATTTGCCTAAAATATGACTGCTTTACTTTAAGGTTTTCATCAAAAGTTTCTTCATTGTAAAAACGTCAAATTTTTTTTATGTTCAAATCGGACGGCAGGTACTACCTACTGGCCGTTTTGTTCCTACAATAGTGATTTTCTATTACTTTACACTTTTTTATAAAAAATGCAATAATAGAATGTTTTTTGCCTTCATAGGCTTTTGCCTTCCTATCACCTCCCCGACTTTCCTTTGGCATAAGGCCACTTGAAAAATGCCTTTAACAACCCCTTTTACTCGATTTTTTGTAATACGCAATGTATCAACAAATGCCTTTTGGCAAACCTGAACTCTGGTTTTCCTTAATTTTTTTAATATAAAATATTTAACATTCATGGATTTTTCGCCCTTTTCTTCATTACAAATTCTAGTCCTTTTAGGTGTACTTGAATCAGAAAATTTCAATATAAAGCAGTCTTGTCTCTGTTTTAAATCACTGGCTTTTACAGTCAAGTCATAAAATGTATCATGAAACCTTTGCTGATCAGCGAGGATGATTTCAGAACAACGATAAACTTTTCCTTTCTTGTCGTGTTTACATGTCAGTTTGGTTGGTGGACCAGGAGGGCCATATCTGAAAACAAAACCCCAATCTTTATTAACCAGTTCCGGAATCAAGCCTAGGCCTGAATCTCCTAGTTAGTTAACCTTTTGAAACCAAACGACTCATATGCTTAAACTCAATTGTGTAAGAACATAACCTAACTAACTAGACCGTGAGCTAACAGAATAAAAAATTATTAATACTATGGGTAATCCTAACTTCCAAAAATAATACTCAATAATATTATCAACATAACGCTACCTTTGTTTTTTCATTCTAGTTTGCCGCCAATTTTGTTCATCTCGTCGCCTTTTCCTTGCGTGCTCACGATTTACAGTAGGAAAACACTCCAATACTAACACAACCTTAAAATGTTAAAAGTCTATAAAGCACAACACTAAACACTAAAAGTCTTAATCCAACACTAAACGGAATCACTTTGTATCAACAGTTTCTATGTTAAAAACCATGTCCATGCGCATGCGCTACACTATGTTGTTACTCACGTATGTACACTCACTGCTTTTATTGGAGTTGATTATTTTTCATTAGAATAATTATTATAAATCTCTTCCTTCCAATTACCCAGTATTATTGTCGTGAAACGGAATGGGCTCATAAAACCATGTTAATACTTTACATTCGATACTTGATGTTTCTACAGTCGGATTTAAATTATTTAATTAAAACGTAAGAAGATTGAATTTATTTGAAGATGAATGCAAACAACTAAATCTCCAAAACGAAACTTTCAAGGAGCTTAAGTTCCTAAAGGTTTTAAGTACTTGCCCGACAGAAGTAAGAACAAGCCGTTGTTTCCGCTTCCCGAAGGGAAAGATTTATTATTCCCGAGCCGTCAAAGGGTTTTAAATACAAACGCTTGGGGATTAATTTGCATTTTTGCGTGTCGAATGGAGCAAAAACTAATTGCACATTTTATCTGTACAACTAACAAACAATCCGGGACGGAAGAAACGCCTTAATTTAACAGACTTTAGAAAAGTAAATTATGAAAATATGTATTAAAGTACATCACTTTACTGCGAGCGAAACGTAGCAGCCCATAATCCGACGCTACCAGGTCCAGGGGGTAACTCTCAAAGCGAGGCTGCGGTGGCTGCGGTGAAAACAAATTCTACTAATATATTTCGTACAACCACACAGCTATTTAGCGCCTTCATGAGTAGACCAATTTACCAAATAGTTGGTTAAACCTTTAACACGCTAAAACTTAATTTTGGAAATTCGCTCAACTCACGTCGCGTCGGCGGTTCAGCTGCGTGTTTGAATTGTTATTATTTATATTAGGTGAAGGTTACCAGCCACAAATGCAATTGGTTTCTTTCAAGTTCCTGTGAAATTCATTGTAATAATGTGTCACAAGAAAGTATATGGTAAATGTTTATAAGGTGAAATTGTGTAAGAAATTGCACGCATCGTCTTGTATTTTTTTTTAAGTGTTAACAGGCGCGCCTTGTCTAAAAATTGTGGGCGGTGAATCAGATTTTACCGTCACGCTTTTTCCGTCACGCGTCACGCTCTAATATATATAGTACACAGGTGTGTATAGCAGAGTATGTAGTTTACTTGGTAATACCTCTGAAATGGACATTGTGCTTCCTCATTTCGTAATTTGTGTTAAAACAGTTTAGGCCTACTCGGTAATGCCTCTGAAATTTATATTGTGCTTACTCATTTCGTGAGTTGTTTTAAAATAGTTTACTTGGTAATACCTCTGAAAGGGACATTATGCTTCCTCATTTCGTATTTTGTTTTAAAATAGTTTACTAGGTAATACCTCTGAAATGGACATTGTACATCCTCATTTCGTAAGTTGTATTTAAATAGTTTACTCGGTAATACGTCTGAAATTGACATTGTGCTTCACCATTTCGTAAGTTGTATTTAAATAGTTTACTCGGTAATACCTCTTACACAGACATTGTGATTCCTCATTTCGTAAGTTGTATTTAAATAGTTTACTTGGTAATTCCTCTGAAATGGACATTGTGCTTACTCATTTCGTGAGTTGTATTTAAATAGTTTACTTGGTAATTCCTCTGAAATGGACATTGTGCTTACTCATTTCGTAAGTTGTATTTAAATAGTTTACTTGGTAATACCTCTAAAAGGGACATTGCGCTTCCTCATTTCGTAAGTTGTTTTTAAATAGTTTACTTGGTAATACCTGTAAAATGGACATTGTGCTTCCTCATTTCGTAAGTTGTGTTTTTATTCAATATTTTCTATACTTTTGAAGTGTAAAACAGAATATCGCCATAGAAGTTTACAGTTCTCCCGTGTACTCTTCAGTACACCTGTATTTTTTTGTCAAAAGTAAATTTTAAATTGAGTTTGAACTTATTCACGATAAGAGATTTAATATCCAACGAGAGTAAAATTGGGTAAACAGTTAATTTAATAACAACGAAAATAAATTGACTCCCTGCGTGTTTAGTGGAAGTGTCTGAACGTGTTTCAACTTGATTACTTCAAAGTGTTCACCCTGCAATAAGATGGAAGAGGGGTAAGTCAAACTTAAATATTGGCAAAATTACCGAGTCACGACGTAGGCTTTTATAAAGGAGGGGATTGAGTGTACAGTAACTTTAAATCTTAGAGTTTGATGTTTGTTTTTCACTTGTTAATGTTTGAATATTCTTAATCAAACTTTTTACAAGAGGAAATACAAACGGTCAAGGGCATCATGTTTATTTATGTTTGTATTTGAAAGAAATGTATTACTTTCTTTGTTAAACGAAAATAAATTATAAATACTTACTTAAATTTTTCTAAAAGAATTCATTCAACTGAAATTTAAAATTCTAAGTTGTTTATGGTGTATAACAAAATCATTGCACATGTTGGCCTTCAAAGGTGTTATATTAATCAATGGAAAGGTTTTGATTGTAAATTCCTTCGGGTTATTCCAAAAGGAAACTTGTTATAACCACTGTTAGATGGTGCTGATGAAGTAGCTTTTACTTGCACTGCATAGCGTGATATCTTCTGATCAGAAGATACCGTGTTCGAATCTCGGCTAGAGACCAGGTAGCTTTTCATATCTCTGATTTAATGGTAGGAGGGAGGAAGTAAAGCAAACGGTGGTTGGCTTGCTTCCAAGCTGTTGGGATATGTCCAGTTAACTGGTACTGCTTGGGAATTTCTGCATAATTTTAATAATGTATTTATGTGCATATCGATATTTTGTATACCAATACAATTACAATTGTAATTTGTATTAGTGTATCGAAAGTATTTAAATAATTGATTCCATTCACGAACGATTGAGATTGTATTATACTAGGATTTAACGGAGTAGAATGATCGATTGTTTTTAAAACAACTCAGGCTTATTTATGCTTTCACATGAATTGAGACAGTGTCAAATACATTCTGTTATCGGCTCAACAAGACTTCCATCATGAAGATTGCGTTTCTGTTGGTGGTTTTCTTGGGACTTGTACTGGCAGATGTGAGTATTTAGTTTAATTAGGTTGTGAAAATATTGTTGAAATAAACTACAGGAAAAGTTTAGATTATAAAGTAAATACAGATACAAGATAGTTTTATGTTACTTTTTTATATTTTTACATCGAATCGAAACAAAAATATTTAAAGACTGTATACATGTTTAGAGTTATGAAATAATGTAAAATAACACAAAGGAATCAACAAGAATGGAATTGCATAACATAAACCACAAAGTAATACAAAAACTACATACATCATTTATTCCTAAAGGGAACTAACCTATTAAGGAAATACACTTAAAAGCAAATGAAATAAATTACCATTATTTAAATTGTTTTAATAGTGAATCGTATAGAGACAGCCTAGACGACACTATACTAGAAACTGAGTATTGCCTTTAGCTCATCTATGGCACAATCACTACGAGTTAGAAAAAAGACTTGATGTTTGTTTAATGGAATACAATACTATTCAATATGCATAATAATTTTAATACTGGAAGCCTTTTGAATTATTATGTAGTAAACCTTTTCCGTTGTTTGCTTATTCAAATTACCCAACCTAAAACAATTTTTTCCTGTAAGAATAATTACCTCCAAATTTGCCAAGTGCAAATGTGTTCATGGAACGTGTTTTGGTTCATTATAGGCCTAACATAAAAATGTATTAGCTGTTTTATTTGTAATGTGTAGCAACGGATGTTTTAATTAGAATACAACAAGCAGTTTCGGTAGTTTACATATTTGTTTGTTTTGTTAACTTAACCAAAAAAAAAAAAAAAACTGTTGGTTGTAAACCTGCTGGTAAGAATGTTTGGTTGTAAATTTTCCAAATTAGTTGATATCTTTAACCAATGTAACTGCATTTAAAACGTTTTTTTTAGCATAGGCCTAACCTAAAATTGAGTCAGGCCTAAAACAAACAGCTGTTTTGTTTATGATAAGTAACAGCGGACGTTTGCATTATAGTACAGTAATAGCCGGTTTCACCAAGGTTCGTTAACTCATTTAACGAACGTCAAATCCTTAACTAATCGTTAAACACTAATATTACGTTTCATCAACACGAAAATCCGTTGACGAACGTTAAACCCTTCGTTAAATTTGAAGACAGGTTTTCCGATCTTCAAATACATTGACGATCCGTTAAAACATCGAAAGTAGAAAATTTGGTTATGTTAGTTAAGACTAGGAAATTGTTTCAAAGCAGCGTAAATTTAAATAGTCGAAAAAACTATTTACAAAACAAAATATTGATTATATAAGAAACTGGTGTTTTATTATGTGTATTCAATCAAGATTTTGTTATATTCATTAGACATTTTTATCCATATAGAAAATCTCGATTAGCCTAAATTGTAATAATAGTTAACAATGTGTGAAAATTTTGATGCTGAGGTTATGTTTGTAGAATATTTAGAAAATGTGGGTCCTGAACGTTCATTGCAAGAAAGAAATGACCACTTTTTTTCAATGGACGACGAACAATTCCGATCACGATATAGATTTTCCAAACATATTGTTTTGAAAGTGCTGGAAGAAATTGAATCAAAATTAGAATATCCAACTGATCGCAATAGGCCTTTAACTCCGATCCAACAGTTACTTTTAGCGCTAAGGTTTTATGCAACAGGATCTTTCCAAATTGTAATTGGAGATACAAATGGTGTTTCAAAAAGCAGTGTATGTAGGTATGTAAAAAAAATTTCCAAAGCAATCGCTTCATTACAACATTACATACAATTTCCAAAAGAAGGAGAAGCGTTGACAATTATCCAAGAATTTTATAATATCAGTCATTTTCCTGGCGTAATTGGTGCAATCGACTGTACTCATATACCAATTTTATCTCCTGGTGGGCAAAATGCTGAAGTTTTCCGGAATAGAAAATCGTATTTTTCAATAAATGTGCAAACTGTTTCGGATGCAAACTTGTTGATAAGAAATATTGTAGCCAGGTGGCCTGGGTCAGTTCACGATAGTTTCATTTTTGACAACAGTGACCTACGAATGCGATTTGAAACTGGGCAAGTTCAAGAAGGTCATTTATTGGGTGACAATGGTTACAGATTGACGAACTATTTGATAACACCATTTCTGAACCCTGCAAACAATGAGCAGCATAATTATAATAAATCCCACATAAAAACAAGAAACACTGTCGAGAGGCAATACGGAGTGTGGAAAAGAAGATTTCCAGCCCTTTCATTAGGTTTGAGAACTCAAATTAACACCTCATTAATAATAATTGTAGCAACGGCAATATTGCATAATATTGCTATTCAAACAAAAGATGGAGACCCCCCTGAAGACATGTCTTTAAACCAATATTTGGACGAGAAACGAAAGAAAATGACCAATTACCTTACCTTTGAAGAGGTACCAGTAGTACAAGTTCATAACAATGGAACTCCTGCGGCTGCTCGTCAAAGAATTGTAGATAACCACTTTAGGCCTATATAAAATTTTAATGTTAAAACCAAATAGTATTGTTAATTATCAAATATTTTATTACAACAACAAAATTAACTAGTGGTATTTCTACATTTATTTCTATGATATTTGTTTTTTTATTAGTTCTAATTTTAATTTTAACAGTTCCTCCTTCATAAGCGCCGATCTTTTTTTAATATTTATGAGTTCCATCTCGGCTTCGTGCTTTTCTTTTAGAAACCTCTTCTCCAGTTCGCAGACTTCTTTCCGTGCTTCAGAAAGTTCACAAATGTTTTTCCGTGCTTTGACAGCTTCGGAAGTTCTCCGTTTCTTTTTAACCTCTGGCCTATTTCTAGAGAACCATGGAGGGGTGAAGGATGTAGAAGGTTTGTCTGGAGTGGTGAAGGATGTGGAAGGTTTGTCTGATCTAGTTGTATGGGGTTCATCAGTTACCTAAAATATTTATATTGAATTACTTTCACATTAGTGTACATTTTATTTTTGCAACTTTTATTGTTTAGCCTATATACAAATTTAATAATATAACAATATTTGGTGTTACT
>JAGFPH010015136.1:7531-21890 GCA_018207615.1 Philaenus spumarius | reverse complement strand
CAAATACTGCATTTCTCGAAGAGGCTAGTCAATAAAAGTACCGCCAAGCATTTCAACTATGTTGTAATTAGACTCATGAATACATTCAAGTGAAGGTACTGAGTCGAAGAAGTTGTACAGAGTCTTGAGTGAAGAGCATCGATCGTTTTTGGTGATCTTGAGAGAAAGATATTTTTAATGCGATCAATATTTGTTCAGTTATAGATTCATAGCTTTACATATTAGTTGATTTCGCTCTTGCTTTTTATTTCAATATAATGTTCAGTGATTAGCTGTAGGTTTACAGTGTATTATTCCTCTCATCTTCTTTTTTGCTTGTCAATATTTAATAAAGTCTTTTATATTCTCAAAGCATAGCTTTGCAAATTTGTTTATTTCAATTATTATTTTTTTTTTTTTTTTTTAATAAAAAGCAATCATAGTTTGACCCGTTGTTTTTTGCTTTTGTTAAAACGTTTTTTTTTTTTTTGAGCATTGTTTTAATAATAGAATTCTTATAAATAACACAAACAAAAATCTAAAAATGCTTACAGTAGTATACTGTAAGTCAATTCAAATGTCGGTTGTTATACACTATGAATAAAACAGCTGATTTGGATCCAATAATTATCAAAACTTTTCAATGAACCAAAACTGATTTATAACAACCAATTGGCAAATTTAGAATTAGGAAAGTATTCTTCACAAATAATTGTTTTTTTATATTAGGTAAAAGAAAACAAAATGATTACTGGTCAAATAAGTCAAACATCACATATTATTATCACATACTGATGTCACATATTATATTGTTTTCTTTAGTTTTAATATAAACATTTGTTTGAAATGTTGTTTATTTATTATTTAAATATTAGTGGTGGAATTGCAACGCATGCCACAATTCGAATTATTTGTAATGGTCGTGTCTATTTTGATCTCTGTCTTACATTAGCTATGTGTAGTGTAGGTCACCGCTTAGTATCAGAGTATACATCAGAATATACAATATATGTTTACATTTGCTTCGCCAAGGATGGTGTGAGCAGGGTATATGAGGGTGGTACATAACAATGCCTGGCTGTAAGAATTTTGTATAAGGTATTTAATCAAAACTTAGTAGCTTAACCACAAGCTTGCAACTGGAAATTGCATTCCAGCCCACTCTGCCTTCCGCCTCTACTACGCTAAAATTCGTATAAAGAATTATTGTATAGTGGACGTTTTATAAAGAGTCCACTGCCTTGAATAGAATAGATTGCTTGATAGAAAAAAATACTGAACACAGAACTTAACAACTAACACGCACATGAACTCAGTGGTTTCAACGACAAATGAAAACAATTTCATTCTAGTACGAAAAATCTTAAAAAACTATTTCGGGTTTATCTAAAAAATTCAGAAGATTATTATTATTCTGCACATATTGATATTTTACACGACTTTATAGCCCGTCTGGAATCCCCAAAATCTATAAAAACGTAAAATACCATAAAATTACCCGGTTAAAATCCACGTGGGGTATTTTACCGTGGGTGCCTTCTTCTTTCTGATCCTTCAGAAGCTCCTTCTGCCAACGGCAGGGATACAAGGTCAAGATGTAATCTCGATAAGTAAGTCTTTCCGCTGCGAGCGGAACGAAGCCGCGTGTGAGCCGGGGTTGGATGCAGAATTGCAAACAAGTTCTACTAATATATTTCGTACTAATTAAAATCCTAGCGTGCTCCGACGCCAACCCCGTTCAAACCTTCTATACACATAATCATGTTATGTTTTCTTTATAATAAAGGTGTAGGATTAATAATAACCCTAAAGCTAAGATGGTAAATAATTTTAAATGTACAAATCAAATTATTTTGTATATGTTATAACAGAAGTTATAATAAAGGTTAAAAGAACCAGCAAGGCTCAGGTTTTACTTTAATAAAGCCTAACCTAAAAGCTAGAAATGCAAATAGTGACTTCAAAGTGTAAAATCAGGTATTAATGGAAATATTAGAGCAAACAGCTGTTTTATCTGTTATTTTATTCACTTGGTTGCTATGGTAATTCATCAGTCTTGGCCTAAACTCATAATTTTTCCGACTAAATTTACAAATATTGAAATAAAAATGTTTTTTATAAAAATGAATTATAGCCTATGTTACTCATGGATAGTGAAGCTTTTTCTTAGTAAAAATATTTTTTCAATCGGTTCAGTAGTTAAAGAGATTACCCCCTACATACAAAAAACAAACAAACGAACGAAAAAAATTTACCTCTTTATTGTATAGTATAGACAGGCAGGATTCGTGAGTTGACCAATTTCACAAATAGTTGGTTGAACCCTGAAATATAAACGTAAACTTAATTTCGTAAGTTTCTCTCAACTCACGTCAACTGTTCAGCTGCGCAGTTGAACTATGTTCACTTGCTTCTTCCAATGTAGTTTTACATCTAGCGTCATGCCCAGATATTTTAACAATAACAATGCCTCGGTATAAGAATTTCAGATCATAGTCAGTACACAAAGTATTTATTCAAAACTTAGTAGCTTAACATAGCCGAAGCTTGCAACTTGGAATCTCATTCCCGTCATATTAAAAATTTTCTTATATCAGAACATCGCTGATCTTACAGTAAGAGTCCTGTTTTCAATATAATACGTGATTTCAACACCTCTTGTATAATCCATGCAGCATTTATACAAAGAAATACTTTCTAAAAATATTTGTTCATAGATGGTGACGAATTTATTTTGGCACTTTTCAATAAAACGTTTATATTAATTGGATAGTTTAAAATGTATCACAAGTAAAAGTTAAAAGTAAATTTAACTGAAAAATGCCTTCATACGAAGCCAATGAAATTTAAATGCAATGTAAAGGGAGAAGTTAAATATTTATTGTATCGATGGAAAAAACTATCCAACTTAACACTTTCAATTTTGTTTAGTGGTTTCTAGGCATAAAGTAGAAGGTCCTCTAGCGTTTTTATTTTAAAAAGTATGACTACAAAAAACAAAAATAGTTTATTGAAAATTTAAATATGTGCAGTAATTTTTCTAACAGATTCGAAATGTTCAATTCTTAATTCTGATACCAACGCTTGAAAATAGTAGAACTGCAAATGCCATAAAAATTGCCGGTTCCTAATACTAAGCCGTGATATAAAGTACATGTATTGAAATAATTCTACTTCGCAGTTAAACCGGTGAAGTGAGTTGAGCTAATTTACAAAATTAAGTTTAAATGTTTTAGAGTTCCAACCAACTATTTGGGAAATTAGTTTACTCAAATATTGCAAACTCATATATGCTTAACCGTACAACTGTAAACATTAGTTGTTATACTTACTTAAAGTTGAGAGCTGAATTTTATTACATTTATATCCTAAATGATAAATAGACAAATTTAACAAAACTCCCATTTTGTGACTTCTGACCATAGGGTAACTAATCCACCACAATACAAATAAATTCCATTCGATTTCCATACAGCAAGAAAGCTGAAATTTTGTACTATTCTTAAATGACAAACAAGAAAGAAAATTAGTTGTATTTTAGTGTTTCATGGGGTGAGATAGGGTAACTCTCCTAAACAACAAATACTTCCCTTATACTGAAGATAGCGAACTAAAACTTGGGTTATAGTATTCTTAAATTAAATGTGAGAAATAATACCCAATTGCAGTTAATATCTACCCACCGTAGGTAATTTTTCAAGTAGAATGTGCTTTCCTAACATTTTAAGTTTTGAGAATAAAACCGTTTAATGTTACAAAATTCAAATATATCGATTAAAATTTTTAACGTTTAAAGCCTCAATTTTTTGAAACTACGTTTTTGGTAAGTAAGTAATAATGTTTTTTAAAGATACTTTTAAAATACATACAAATAAAATAAAACTCTACTTATGTTTCTGTTATTAATGAACTATAGCCAATTAGTTATAGTTTATCAATTAGCAAGACTAATTAATTGTTATCGCTTCCTCACGAGTATTTATATAAAGCCATTGTATTCCTACTTTTATACTGTACATACACTTGGATCGATACAACTTGGAGCATGCACTACCTAGGTAAAAATGATAATCATATTGTATTAATTAAGAATCATTTATTGTATTGTAGTATATTATAATGTTGTACTTTCACAATGTTGTTCCAGTTAAAATTAACACCATTAATATCGTATTAATATTAATAGGTTTTTGATTAATTATATATTTTTAAAATGTTTTCAAATGTTGTTCACCATAAAAAATAATTACATTCAAGTATCATAACTCATAATTTTGTGAAGTAAAATTTACGAATAATACAATTTTGATCTATTCACAATTTATTATTCAAAATTGATTAAATTTTTAAATGTAAGTGTCTGTTTGAATTACAATTTTTTTAATTTAAGAAGAAGTTTAAAAGATATTTGCCTTTTAAAAGTCTTGAAATGTAAGTTAACACAGAAATGGTTAAAATGCCGTTTTTTACTATCAATTTAGGATATACAACTAACCCAATTCTATGCTTTATGTACTCGACGCAAATTTGAATGTTCTGTAATTTTAAAAATAATAACTTTTCTGTACGACTTACCGTTTTTGAGGTATAAGAAAATAAAAGAAAAAGTGGAAAATTTGTTCGGTTTTATGGCTTTTCAGAGTTGTGCTCCCTTTCTGAGATGGTACAAACTCGGTATAGGCCTACATGTATTTGGGACCAAAGTAAGTTCATAAACCGATTTCCAGATCGATATTCAAATTTTACTTGGTCTATTTCAAATTGAGTTTGAATATACATTTAATTCTTTCCAATGTAACTATTTCATGAAAGTTCTATAATAAATAAGCAATTCCTTTCGGGGCTGTTAACTTGTGGGAAATTCGTCCCACATAAAAAAACATAGAATCTCGGGTCGTTCAAAATTTACAAATGAGAAACGTCGTTTAACGTGGTAAATTAAAGATCGTAAAACGACAAAAATATTTTATGGTTCCACAAAATATCCGAATAAAAGTTGACATTTTTAAAATCTTAGTATTAAATTTGTAGTATTTCCTTTAACGATCGATTTTATATTTTAAATAAATTTATATTTGTAATTCATAGGTTATATTTTTGTTTAAGGGATTACGTATGTCTTTTTAACTTTCATTATAAGTCTTTTCATATTCTAAATTTAATAATTTGTTTATAATAAGGTTTACACAGACATATGCTGTCTAGTGGTCTATTACTCACTTTGTAAAATGTATGGTGTTTTTTCTTCATCCTATGGTTATACTATCAGTAAATTCCCTCGACGGAGGGATTCATAAAATTAATAAAAACACTGCAACATAACACAACTCAATTATGATTATATACAAACACGAACAAAGTTTATTTTTTGATATTTACATCGCTAAGAAATAAATACACATACTCAAGTCTAAATTGAGGAATTTCATCAAGTGTTCCATCTTCTTTGTTGTAATTTGCAGTAGGCCTTCACCTAAGTTAACTACTGTACTTAGTATGTATCTTTTTGGACAAGTAGAAATATAATCACAAGTTGACACTATTGAACCATTTCAGTTTGAAATTGTTACACAAGTACCTTTCTTAGATGAACTTTTTTTAATTAAAACAGAAAAAAACCTGCTTGAAAATAACCAATCATACAGAATACTGTCTGGCTTCACAAATAATCGTCTACTGAAACGTGTTCGGAGTAGGCTACAGTTTTACTCAAGTAACACTGAAGATAACGATATTGTCGTTGAAATGCGTTTCAGTAAATAAACGTACTAGAGTATCACGTATCACGACAGTATCTCACAGCTCAAGCACAGTTTACATTTATAAAATGTCTAAATAAAATATCAACAGTGCCGCAGAGAGAATTTATGGACTCTATGCAAGGACACCATATGTGGGCTCGGAAATGCTTCGTTTAACAGTTATCCACCATTTTGTTTTTACAAAATACTTAATATCTGTGGATTTAATAAATGTATTGTATACGTCCCACGCACAAAAAAAAACAAACCGTTTTATCCATTTATATTTAAAATGACTCCGTGGTGGCCGTTTAAAATTTGTAATGTTAAATACCTTGAAAACCTCTAACTTTACAAAAAACATTCCAAGAAACAAAATGTTGCCTTATTTAATGACACACATAAAGGTTTTTATTATTTCTGTAGCTTAAAAAATAACCGAGTGTTTGGCTAAAAACCAAATTTTTGTTATATAATGGACAATTACCAAAATACAAAATGATTAGCTTTTAACCAATAAGTCGATTATCTTTTAAGATACCAAAATATTAAAACATCAATATAAATACAGAAAAAACTTATATAACAAACAACAAATTACTTCAAAATGCCGTATACATATAACATACTCGAAGCGGAAAAACTTTGCGAGTTTGCACTTCAACCTTGCGTCCCCGGATTATGAAGTTTACATTCCAGCCGTCTGCTACGAATCAGAAGCTCCCCGCACGTGAATTAGAACTTTTAAATTTTACGGTATTTTACGTTTTAAAAGATTTAAACGATACAGACGGGCTACAAATTCGGGTAAAAATATAAAATGTTCAGAATAACCAACCAACCATTTTCATTCAAAATTCATGACAAAACCAAAATGCATTCTATAGTACCAAAAGTATCCAAAACAATTGACTTCCAGTTAAAAACATGCTTCCAGTCGTTGGTTTTTTTATGCTAAACTCCTCCAAACGACTTAGGAAACGTGTGTACTAATTTGGACATTGGACGTAAAATGCGGCCGTTAGAGTGCGATAACATAAATACATATATAAATAAAATTTTTAATGACACCCTGAAATGTGTTCTGCGGACATCGGTGCTCATTGACCAACTTAGGTCTCACTATAAGAGTAATAAAATTCCAATAGATCATTTATCCTACGGAATTTCGCTGAATATAAAGTAATAATAATGCATTTTCTGTACATTATACTCATTTAAATAAATATACCACGTTTCACACACCATGTCACATATACCGTGTGTTGAGTACAAAATTGTGCTTTACAGTTTCAGTATATAGTTTTGTTTATTTTATTTGTCACTATTTATTGCACTGATTTTAATACAACCCCGAACCACAAAACAAGGAACAACAACAATAACTAAACAACTAAATTAATTGTAAGTTTTGTTTATTACGCTACCCTTATGTACATTTCGATGACATGGTCATCATCCTCCGAGGGTTTTAACACTACTAAAATATACAGGCAAATATTACAGAGCTATATATACCCGCCCTCCCTCACTCTTCCCCCTGCCGTTCAATCCACGACCGACCTGGTGGGGGAGGAGCCACATTAAATCTACTACAAATATCTATTATTAACAATAAAAGCATATTTAACTATGAATTATAAAACTATTAAATACAAAAATAACAAACTGGTCTACTAAAACTATAAACAGTTAAACAGTAATAAAAATAAAATAAAAAACTAATAGGCCTAGTGAAATAAATAACAAATAAAATAAATTAAATACTATTTTTGTTTAACCATTTATTGCATTTTAATTTAATGTTTTATTGACAGCAAAATTTCCTGTTTCAGTATTTCTGTTCTTTTTGATCAGTTGCCAAAACGTATTAAGGGCTGATGATACAGAAGATGTTATTTTGAGCTCTAATAATATCGCTAACGATGTCTATCAGGTTTGTTTAATAAATCGGCTTCATTAAAATATTAATTATATAATATACTAGCATTACCCGTCGCGGCTTCGCCCGCAATCTTAATAGTATTATTGAAATTAGGAAATGCTAATTATACCCAGTGCATGCATATTGTTTATATATAATTTTAATTTCTAACATTAATTTAGATATAATTAATTTTAAATTTAAAATTCTTTTGAGTTTAAAAAAAGTCAAAATTTCAAGTTTAAAAAAGTCGAAGTTATTTAAAATTATAAATAAATTTTTACTCAGTAAAGTACAGTATTTATTAAAAAGTGTTAATCATTTATTTCTTACATTCAAACTATAGCAAGTAAAGCTGCAACGGGAATTCTCATCTACAAAACATTTACATATTTTTAAAATTTAGTTTAAAAATGTACATAAAACTAAAAATAATATGTAAATGAGAATCATAAAAAATATATACACTTATGAAAAGACGTGTACCGTTGCACAGTTTTGGAGGTGCATAATATAGGTGCACTAACTTTAAGCGTTAAAACATGTGGCGGAAATCCAGGCGGGTTCAAAGAATTCAGGAAATTGTACTGCATCATCAACTTTTAAAGCTGAATCAACAGACATATATTGCATTTTTTCGAATTGAAATGAATTTAATAAAATATTATTAATTTCAGAAGTTGTGTCATTTTTTAAAGTCAAAATGGCTCTTTCGCATAGCCAGTCAATCGATTTATCTTTGAGATTTTTAATGTTGGGATATATTCTCGATATCAGGTCTTCCAAAGTACTTACTACTGTGCCTAATCCTGTAGGCAAAGTAATCTTTCCTTCTCACCCTGGATAATCGCCGTTTCCAATTTGTAACAGGAGTTCAGAAAACTGCACAGCAGTAACATTTCCTCTTAAGTAAACTCTTAATTTTTTTGTGAGCGAAAGTTTCGTTATTTGAGGCCATAGATATGAACTCTTGATGCAAACTTCGACTTCATTGGCTCGAGTTCCTCTCGGTACAACTGATAAAGTCTGACGAAAGTCTCCTGCTAAAAGAACTGTTACTCCACCCAGCAAAGTATTCTTTGAGAATCTAATGTCTTGCAGACATCTGCTCAAAGCTTCGAAGCCTTTTTTATGTGACATTGAGCTCTCATCCCAGACAATCATTTTGCAATCCTGTAAAATTTTTGCTAGATTTGATTGTTTATTGATATTGCATGAAGGAGTTGTGGTATAATTTAGATTCAATGGCAGCTTAAAGGCTGAATGTTCGGTTTTTCCTCCATCCAATAATGTAGCAGCAATACCATATGATGCTGTTGCCAAAGCGATGTTATGGCTGCTTCTCACTTTAGCCAAAAGCAAGTTAATGAGGAAAGTTTTACCAGTTCCACCAGGAGCATCTAAAAAGAAAACTTTCCCTAAGTTGGATTCAACGCTGTCTAAAACTCGATCATAAACGATCCGTTGTTCATCTGTTAATGAGGCTTCGTTTTTCAATACAGTTTCATTCAAAGCAACAATATCATAATTAGTTTCTCTCACATAATCTTTGTTTCCTAAAATTTCACCAGATCTTTTTGGATTAGGTAAACCGTATTCTTTCATGTTTAGTCCACCTAAAGCTAAAACAGAATCTTCAAGTAACTCTAAACACCTATTGTATACTAACTCTACTGATGGATTATTTTGTAAATGTTGTCCGTTCAATTGGTTCATAATATCTTCTGAAAGATCACCCTTAAATTTATTCCACAGACTCAATGCATCGGAGAAATGGCAAAATACCAGCATTACACTAAATAGTTCCCGCATTTTAAAAGGTGAGCGTGTTATTGCAGCTTCTTTTAAAGTAAACTCCCATTGCTGGTCATCTTCTAATAACCCGAGCGCCTTGCATGTTGCTTGGAAAGTAGGATACTCAATATGATTTACTGTTTTTAAATAAGAAAAGGACGTTGGGCCTCTAATGTGATGAAGAAGAAGACGGAGATGATAACACTCTACGTTATTGGGATGAATAGTGTATACTCTACCTAAAGCATGATCCTTTCTTACTCCTGGCCAACCTTCTACAGCGTCTCCTCGTTTACGCCGAACAAATTTTTTATATTGCCATACGTAGTACGACGGCACTTGTAAGTAATGTAGAGTTTTAGCAAATTCGTCATTTTGGCATAATTCGAAAAAGGCCAAAAGAGTTGTTGTTGGTTGATGAATAAGTTTTTCATTTATATTATCCGCAGTAAAGTAAATACGTCGTCCATTTTCTAGATGAACATCAATGTGAGTGACAGCTGGATACCTGTCATGAATTGAAAATCCTAAAATTCTCCAAACTGCTTCGGAACTACTTATATATCGACCACTTTCATACATTTTTATTTCATCTATCTCGTTTTTTTCTCCATAGCAAATGCTGCTTGATCGTTGCCTTTCGTAATATATTTGCAAACGTACTTTATAGACTTTACAGAGCTGGTTATTTCTATATTAATATGGGCGTTAAAAGTACGTAACAAAACAGGGTTATAAGGTACTACCCATCGGTTGTTTAAATCTACTGATTTTATGTTCACCTTAAAACCTCCATCATCTGGCGATCGTCTTTTATATTTTGGATATCCATCTTCACCTCTTCGAGTTTCTTGAAGAAGCATAGCCGGATAATACTTAGTGCAACGCCCATCTTTCATGCAAGGAGAGCTTTTATTCAAAATGTCACATGGTAAATGTATCATATTGGCCTTGACTATCTCATAAAGTAGTAGATCTTCATCAGGGTTTAGAATTTCAGCACATACGAATTTAACTATCATATTGGATGAAATTCTATCTTCCAACCATAGCAATATGTGAACATGCGGCAAGCCTCGCTTTTGCCATTCAACAGAATACATGTGACATCGAACTTTTCCAAACAGTTGGCCTTTAAACAAAAGATCTGTTAACTCTTTTACTTTACGATTGAAAACTCTTGCAATAATATCAGGACGATGATAATGTTTTTGCCCAGGTAGCAATGATTCTTGAATCTTCTTCCACTTTGGATTGCAAGTGAATGTTATAAATAAATCTGAACTTCCATAATGTCGGACGTAAGTCATTCCATCCTGACCCCGTTCATGTATATACCGAGGTCCTCCAGTAAAATATGATGGCAATACTATTAATTTTCCAAGTTGATCTGCTTGAACGTCTTGTCTTCCTATGGCGTCTTTTAAATGAATATAGTTATCTGCCCTAAGCCTTTTTTGATGATATCTGATATAATTCAATTTTTCCGTCTCTATTTTGGCGTACATGTCAACTAAATACTGACTAAATAAAGCACCATAACGAAGCAAATAGTTATTTTCTCCTTCTCTCTCCATAATTCTGTCGGCATAAAAACAGGCAGCAGATACATTTTTGTCCAAAGGAAGTTTCGTTGTAGGATCACATTGTGAAATGTCTATTAAATATCCATCTTCTCCGTAGCAAAACATAAGCGGATATTGTAGTGCATCATAAGATCTATGAAGTTCACTGATACGTTGTAGTTTATTATCGTGGCTTTGAATGACAATATCCCGCTTTTCGAACTGCTGTCCAACTATTACCAAAGCTACCTCATTAGATGTGGGAGCATTGTAACAACCTCTATGAGCGTTTGCAGGCTTTCTGTCTGCGTGAATCACTATTTGAAAATGTTCGCAATTCTCCGGTACCTTATCTATAGTAGTTTTTAAATCTCTAATGTACTTATTTTCACTATGAAGCATATCTTGCAGCTGTTTAACTAAAAATAGTTTGGCATCTGGATAGTTCGAGCACCTAAGTCGAGCTTCTTTTTCATCTTCACCAACAAAATAGATTTGCAAAAATTTAGCCTCTTCTTCTGAATGTGGGAGCAAGCTTCCATATAAATGGTAAACTTGGCCTTGCACTTTAAAAGTTGGCATAAAACCATCTTCAACAATCTGTTTAGCACCAAAAGATGTCATCTGAAAGCAACCGTTGTACCGTCTAATGCGATCAATGAAGTGGCTTTGCTCAGGGTGTTCACCAATAAGTAAATTATATAGTGGTTCTGGTGGAGGTTGCAAAGTGGCGAGCTGTACTTTACCAGAACTACAGCACATACCAATTGTCTCGCCTTTCCATTTAAGAGCATGGCAAAACCGACATTTTTCACTCATAATACCAATGTCATTTTTATAAACTATATTAGGATCATAGGCCAGACCAGAAGGTTTTTTATTTTTCCATATGCGCAGACGAATTTCTGCCCGAAATCCTGTATTATTTCGATCATATAGATTTAGGGATGCTCTATGAACTTCAACATGATTGCTTTGATACTTAGCTGCTGCAGCTCTGTGGACTTCTGGGCGATTGTTTTGATAGGCAACGGCTGCTGCTCTGTTCACCTCTGGGTGATTATTTTGATATTTAATTGCTGCTACTCTATGCATTTTTGGGTGACGCATCTGATATGCAGCTGATGTACATCTATTTAAATCGGGGTGATCATCTTGAAACTTTTCCACAGCTATTTGATTACCTTTCGGGTTGGTTTGTTTATACTTTTTCACAGCTTGAATATTTTGATTTTTTCGTGTTCTGTTTGTGTACCTAGCACGAGGCATTTTATTTTTGACATAAATAGTTAATGTAGAATTTTGTGAAACATTGTCTTCGGAAATAGGCAAATACACGTCAAAATGACCACTATTAATATTCCCACTTAGGCGCAATCTTTTTACGGGGAATGTGTCTGTACGAAATTTTGCATAAAGATTATTATTATAATAAACTTCAAACAAAAATGGAAATATCTCACCAGCGGCAACCAATTCGCAATAACCAGCATATACTGAATGTTGATTCATTTCACGTACATACTCCACAGAAGTTGAAAAATTATCGCCATTGGAGTTATAAGACATCTCAGCAAACTTATTCCAATTTTCAGCCACATACGTAACAATTGTTTCTCGTAGCTCCTGACACCTTTCTTGGGTATTAAATAAGAGAAAAGAAAGAGCTCGAAAAAGGCAGGCCCCATCTCCAATGATAGATACAACAGTTTGGGGTATTAACATCTCATTCGCGTTAATCTCATCTATCAACATGTTTTATCACTTTGTTGAACAAAAAAAGTAACTTCATTTAGTTCATTACAAGTATAAAGTTATATAGTACTGTACCTACTATAAATACTGTACTATAAATTATTTGTACATTTACCTTAATTATACCGGTTAATTTTAGTAATATACAAACTAAAATTGGTTTTGCTCTTCCAGTAAATGACACTTAATTTTTCCTAACAAAATTGTTTTATTTAACTATTATAACTTTGGGTTGATTTCACTCACAACTACTTAATTGGTATACACTTAAAACTCGAAATTTTTGTTGTAAAATGCACTATTTATATTCATTCAAACGCACAATGTTTGGGTGTATCCCAGTAACATATTTTGTAGAATTTGTTTGTAATATTATTTCTCCATTGTGTGACTTCACTGGAATATTTTCTTAGTTCTCGCTTTGATACAATATTTCTGATGAAACAGTGATGTAATCATCCTTGAGAGAATGTTAAAAGTTAGAGTTTAAACAAATATATAAATTATACATAGGCCTACACATATTTCATGTAAGCTGTAACACTGAGCAAATAAAAAAAATGTAGGCCTAAAATTTGTTAATTTGGTTGCTATGGTAATAAATCTAAATACTTTCAAGAAACATGTGTTAGTTCAGTATAGGCCTAACAAAAAATTGTGTTAAGATTTTGATCCAAATCAGCTGTTTATTCATAATATGTAACAAAAGATGTAATTAGCCTATATTACAGTAAAACTTTTAAATTGACTTTTCCTTTGTTTTTATGTTAATTTTGTTAACCTAACCTAAAATTAGTAGTTGGTTGTGCAAAATAATTAAAACAAAATTAGCAGTTGTATGGTATTTTTGTCAAGTGATTTTTTTATTTTCAAATAATTGTATCAAAAATTAAAATTTCATAATTTGTAATTTTAAATCATTAAAATAATAATATTATGTTAGTTGGTTGCTATGGTAATAGATATAAAAAGTATTCAACAAACCATGTGTTGGTTCACTATAAATAGGCCACTCCTAGAATTGTGTTACTAATTTACTAAGTATTTGATTTGAATCAGCTGTTTTATCTGTTATAGGGATGGGAGTGAACCCCAGTATTTTAATCATTTTCAACCCTTAAATTCAATATTTTGCAAAATCCTTTCTTAGTGCGCCTCTACATAGTGCTATTAACGTTCCTTGAAAGTTTCAAGTCTATAGCTATCATAATTTTGGCTGTACGTTGATTATGAATCAGTCAGTCAGTCAGTCAGGACATCTTCTTTTATATATAGAGATTTTAGCTTTATTATATTTGACTGGTTTTTTACATTGTAATCCTATATTTATTTTATAAGTTGTAAAATTTCTACGCCTTACACTTTTCCTTCAAAGGTAAAATTAAATTTTAAATTGAAAAAAATACACTTCAAGCGAGATTTGAACAAAAATCTTATAGTCCTGGGGCCCAGGCCTTTAAAATTTTATGATTACCTAACTCTTGAGACTTCGTATATCACTTATTTAAGTCAAGTCGGGCAACATTTTTATTTGCAACAATTCTCGGTAGCGGGGCGTTTTCCTTTGAGAACCCGGCAAAGTCATTGATTTGATGCGGTAA